>VZTL01023945.1:10634-27988 GCA_013400535.1 Scopus umbretta | reverse complement strand
TTTTTTTTTTTTAAATGAAGCCTGTGTTACTGGTGCAGGCAAAAATATTTAAAATTAGATGAGCTGTCACCTCTGCTGCCTCCTGTGGGCCATCGCTAAGTGAGATGTTTTGAATGGGGCTTTGGATGTGTGTTATATTTCAGTCTGACAAGGAAGTACGTAGTCTGCTGGCTGCCTGACCACTCCATGTCATCACTCCTCTTAGTATAAATGAGCACATATTAACATAATATTTCAAGGCTTGTATTGTGAGTGGATTTTCAGAATTAATGCCCAGGAATCTGTTGTAGACTGTACTTTGTAAGGAGGCAATTTCAGAAAGGTTGGGCAGGTCGACTTGAAAGGGTAACGTGGGGAATGAAATGAGGTGCAAGAAGTCTTTACCTCACATTTCTTTGGAGCCCCTCTTACACTTGTTTGTTTTCTTTTACTGTTCTTTGTCTTGGTAACTTGGTAGCAATTCAGTCTTCCTCCTTCCTCCACCCCAACTCTCCTCTGACTTGAGAATCTCGTTCAGCTCTGGAATAGAGAAGTAAGGACGAGAGGTTAGTCGAGATGGATTTACTGGTTGTCTGCAAATGCTGTAATGTGTGCTACCTACGGCTGGGCATGCCCTGAGTCAGGTGGGGGAGCTGTACATGCACACAGTGTAGTGGTGCGACCTGGGGGTCAATTTGGACTACATCAAGTTTGGAGGTTGAAAGCTCCTAGGGTCCCACCTCTGGTTGCTCATACCTACCCATAGTTGAACCTCTGCAGCAGGAGGCCCTTTCAAAGTGTTTTGCAAGACTTGATCTTTTGGGAGCACTGATGGACAAAACGCAGCTGTAGATTAACATTGGGGGACTGAGAAGAGAGGCAATACTTGCTCCAACATAATACGATGTGATTACAGCCATGGGGCTGTGCTGACCTCCTCTCTGAATCCACGTGAAAATCCTCAGCTCCGGCTGGGGGAAAGTATTCTTAAGGTGGTAAGTGACAAGTTACTTCCTTAATGGTAAGGCTTTCCCAAAAATGGAAAGAGAGGTCTATTTTATTGAACTTTTCGGGTACAACCCAAAAAATCTGAAAATAAAAGTTCTTGCTTTTTGAGTGACACATTATGTTTCTGGAAAGGATGCTGTAAATATAATTCAGTCATGTTCTTTCCTGGCATCATAGGAAAATGGTTTGATTTGCCTCCTAATAGTCAAGCATAATGCTAAAAAAAAAAAAAAAAAAAGGTGCCGATGAATTATTACTGCAATTTCAATAGCTGTGATAGATGCATTGCAGCCAAAAATCTGTTTGAACTGTTTTTGCTGTTTCTATAGAGAAGTGTGTGATGCTGAGTTATACTATATGTTATTAACATATTTTAGAAAGTACTGGAAAGATGAACATTGTCACGAAAAGTTAATGAGAGAAACATAATTCTCTGAGAAGCCAGCGAATGAGAGTTTGCAATGGGAATGTTGGCTGGGTATCAGAAAAAACTATTTTAGCAGTGGAAACTTTGGTTACAGTGAGGTATAGCTGGTCTTAGCTGCGTCTCTTAAGTCTCTCAAACATAATAACTGAAATCCGAGAATTTGACTCATTCAAGAACTAGAATTGCAATTGTAGGTGCATTCTACAGTGCTGAAAAGAGTAATCTTGAATAGCAGACTCATGGCAGTAGATGACACTTCGTTACTTTTATTTTCTTCTGATAGGAAGAATGCTGAATTTTGTCTCAGATACACTCGCTTTACTGCAGGGAAGGTGAAATTACCTGTTACAGGAGTCCTTTGGAAGCTGCTGTAGAAATACATGGGGCTGTTTTTAATTTGTGCCTGTCTTCAGTAGTGCATTTCAGTGAGGGCAAGAGCAGGTGAGCGTAGAAAGACTGAAGTTCGGTGGCTCTCTTTGCAATATGTCTGCACACATTTATCATTACTATCATTATATCTTTTTCAAAGGCAATTTATATATGGCAATATTTGTTCCCTGCTAGCGCTTTATAGAGGATAGCCAAGGATCTAAAGTGGTCTTGTTATGCTATGTAAAAGCAGAGTAACTCTGACAGTGATCTCCTAGCAATGTAGTCGATTCATGGGATGTAGACACATGAGAGTTAAGGATCTTGGGCTAATGTAACAGTATGTGACAGCCAAAAGGGAAGATTTGCAAACCTTGTTGCCCCATCTTCTCTTTCCTAGCCACACCGTTCTGCCACTGGTGTATCTCCCCACGAGCCAGTTCACCTCAGTGGAGTATCAGAAATCCGAACCAAATGGAATAGTGGATAGTTTTCAGTTGGTTTACTGAGTTGCGTCTGAAGAAAGAATCCAGACAGCAGAAAGGAAGTCAGGCGCTTCTTTGAAAATGGCTACAAATGGCTTTCGTTTAGGAACAAAGGTTGTTGGCCCCATTTTCCTCCATCTAATTTTCTAGAGTATTAGAACCAGACTTGGATCAGAAAGATGCACGAGAACATCCCTCGAGGTCCTGATCTCACAATTCACTCGCTCAATGAGTGTAGGAACAACTAGTCCTAGGATGGATAACCCTCCCTATAGTTTGCAGTTTATTTTGATTTGATTTTGACAGCTATGCTGGATATAAAGCTGCATATTTATTTCTTTAAAGAGTATTGCATTTGGAGTAATACAAAGCTGCTTCTTGAGTCACTGTAAGATAGTAGTATTAATGGTATATGTTGCTTTATAAATCAGAGATCTTGGGTATGCTACTTTGATGGAAAATTTAGCTTTTCAATGAAGACAGCTTCACTGCAGTGTCAGGGAAAGCTGGCAGCAAATGGCTGACCTGCAAGTGGATGTTAACTCAAAGATGTTTGCAGAGTATCTGAAAAAGAAATGAGGAAGGCTGAGGTAACTGTCAATTTTTTGTGAGAGTCTCAAGAAAAAGATGGAAAAAAACAACAGCAGGGAATTGGCTGTTTACATTCTTCTATGCAGGAAGCAGAGAGAAATCATAGAAACACTACTGTGTAACAGTAAAAAGTCTGGATACTGGAAAATACCTAATTTATTCTGTGTATCTTGCCATCTAACCCTTGTCCTGGATCAGGAAATGGTTTGATGTCTTGCTTTACTAATCAGCAAGCAATAAGAAATACCTGTGTCCGTCCCTCACACTGTTGCTTTTATACTGTGTTTTATCTGTAGTACGATAGGACAGGGATTTGTTTCCCACACATCTAAAGGGTGAATACTATACTCAAGGCAGGCTTAGAAGCCCAGGCTTTCCTTCTCTTTTTGCCTAGGCAGTGAAAAGAAAATGTTTGGCATGGCTCCAATTGTGCTAGCTTAATTTGAAGGACCATCTTCTATCACCATGCTCTGAAATGCTTTCCATAAGTGATTTAGCCATTTCTGGCATGGGTAGCTGGATGGTTACAGTACCAAGGCAATTAAGCATACTGAGTGAAATCCCAACTTAATTGCATACAATGGTAAAGTACCCTTTGATATCAATGGGGCCAAGGTTTCTCATCCTCCTCCTCAAAGGTCCCATGTCATAGAAAACACAGAGAGCTCATCAGAAGTTGCATCAAAGTCTATTTAAGTGTCTTTAAAATGGAAGACTTTTACTTCATTTGGTAATCAAAAATGAATGTGGTTTATAGATTTATAAATTCAAGATTTTAATTTCATAAGCTATTCAACACATTAAGGTTTAATAATTATATTACTGTTTTATTTATTAGCTTACTTGCTCAAAGATATTGCAAAATAGTGCAAAGGTAAAGATTGCGATTACAATTTACATAAATGATTGTTTTTGCAGTAAATGCTTTTGGATAACTGGAGAAAAGCAAAGTTACTGAAACAATGGAAAATCTTTTATGAAACATCTTCTGTTTTGGTTCCATCTATATTTAGGAAACTCAATGCTAACGATTCTCCTTCTGTTCTTCTTGCAGCTAATTCCAGCCTTCTTGGAGGTGGTGGAGGTGAGTCTTTGCTTAAAGCTGTATTTATTCTTAAATAAATGTGAAAAATATGCTGAGCAAATGTAGTGTTTAGTTGGTTCTAAAACAACATATGATAAAGTGAAAAGGTAGAAGAGTAAAATTATTAGATGGGAAAACTCATGGAAGTCAATAATGTTTTTATCATCAAGAGGCAGGGTGTGTGACTGCTGCAGAATCTGTTTTCCCCTCTGGATTAGACTAGGGCTGAGCTGTATATGGAACTAACTGAAACATAAAGGAACTGAACTGCCCTATGTTATGATGTGTTTAAGTATTTAGGATTTTTATTTAATTTACTTCAAGGGAACCTTGAATGCGTGTTAAATACATATATATTTTTTAAAAAGGTAAATAATTAAAACATGATAAAAATTGAGTTTAGTAAATGAATGAGGTTTTATCTTTGCACTTTGTTTTTTAACTTGGTTGCTTAACCCATTCTGCTTGCCAGAATACTCAAGTAGATTTCAGTATAAATCTTTGGTGCACGTAAGAGATGCTACCAACGTGTACATTAGTAAGACAGAGACGCACCAGTGCACATAGTGGGTATTGTTTCCAAATATACGGGTGCTGCAGATCGAAGCTATTTTTTTTTTTTTTTTTTTTTAATACTATAGTACCGTGGCCGTAAGAGCTTACATGAGTGTTAACAATTCCGGAAAAAAGAAAGAAAACATGAAGAGCTTGATCTCAGTTTTCTGTGACTTCCCCTGCCTCCCAGAGGGAAGTAAAAGAGCTCAGTTCTGGAAATTTCACAGTGCAGGAGCAGTACAGGCAGCGACTAATCTTCCTTCCTGGCTGGAGTTAAAAGGACTTGATGATCAGAGCTTACATATGCAAGGGTAAAGGAAAGGGCTCTGTAAAAAGACAGAAGATGGCTGTTGCTTGTGAGACTTGAGGATAAGTCATCAAAGCTTTTGTTTTAACAGCTTTAACTGAACAGGCCTCCCTTATTTGTGGACCATGAAAAGGTGCTTGACAACTGCACCTGAGCATCTAAATAAAATGGTTCATGTTTCTCAGCTGTGTGCCTGGACATTAAAGTACAGGGAAGCCTTACCTGGTAATCCTGTTGGATTAATCTGTTTCTTTTGATTTGAGTTAGTTGTTTGCAGTATACTGAATTTTTCTTTGTTTAAAAGATAATCCTTTAAAAGATAATCCTGCACTGGCTGTTCATGTTCCTGTGGAACCATCCGTGTACCTCCTCTCCAGTACCTGCTCCAAGCTGGTAACATCGAAAAAAAAAAAAAAAAAAATCAATGCAAATGTTCAAATTCCAATCAGGTTCTCAGAGCACTGCTGCTGCTGAAAGGATTTGGCTATTGACTTTCCATGGTATTTATTCAGCTGGACCATACTTCAAAAGTTGATGTCCATTCAGCACAGTACTAGATAATGTGGCTCTCCCTCCACAGCAGGCTGGATGAGCCCATGCTGTGAGTCAAGGCGGGATTTTTCCTGTATTTTATGTGTGAAAAGTGGGGGAGTTTCAATCAAGGCAATTTATTGGCAATTAAAAACACCCCCTCCCTGCTGCCACCCTACCACCTCCTGGTCTCCCGCTGCCTCAGGGCAGGCTGAGGTGATGGCAGCACACGAGGCTGGGTCAGTGTGCTGCTGCTGCACCTTCTCCTCTACATCCCCCTTCTCTCCCCCAGCCCTGCCATCGTTCTGGGCTTTTCCCACCTTTTCTTAAATAAGTTTCCTCAGCGGTCTTAGGAAGCTCCTGTGGTAGGTGGAGTTTTGGCACACGGTGAGTCCTTTGGGGAGCTGGCCGCAACCGGCTGCAGGTGGCACAGGGCAGTGCTGACGCCCTCCCGCAGAGGAGGTCTCCCTGCAGCTCCCCGTGGCCAAAACCCCGCGAAACACAATCCCAGATCCTTTAATCTCCGATGGAAGGATAACAACGTACCCCCGTGCTTGCGATGCAGGTAAAATACCAAATATGGCTATTTTATGGCTTAGAGTTTGACTGCTGATGGTTGAGGGGCTGCGTTTGTGCTCCGGAGGTGCCCTGAGCCGCCCTTGGGGAGGAGGGTGGCTGACACGTCCTCAGAGTGCACTCTACTTAGGTTTTCCAAGTCTTTTGAGGAAAAATCCTAAGAATTGTACTCCCGAGTTTGGGCAGCTGCTGTGGGGTGCCTGTCGCTCCGTCCTTGGGTGCGTGCGCTGGCCGCCATGCTCTTTTGGAGAAGGGAAGGGTGCACGGAGTCTGCAGGCTGGAGCTCGCTCAGGGGAGCACAAGATGGAGGAGGCACCCCTGGCTGGCCCACCTGCCTGCTGCAGGCAGATGAAGCCCGGAGCCCCTACCTCTTGGAAAAATGACCTGTTACTGGCAACGTGCATTTCTCTGTAGAAGGGATCATTTCGTTTCCAGTTGAATGGGTTTGGATTTAAAATTCTGTGTGTATTTTTTCCTTTTTCCAGAAGGAAGTGGCAGCAGCACTCTGCGTGAAATATTGCTAGTGAATTATTAAAACTTTATTATATACGTAAACACCAAAGCCTTCTTTTGATTGAAGATGCTGAATATTTATGATAATGCATAATACCAGTGTAGTTTCTCCAGTAATAGGATTCAGATCTCTTCAGTAATGCTCGCTAATTTAATCTCTCTGTCGCTGCTGGGGGTATGAATATGTATCTTAGTTTTACAGAAAAAATGAAAACCAGGAATTTCTGCTTGTCCAAGCTCGTGCAACAGGTTTTGTGATGTTGAGCTGTTCTATGTTTTAAATCTCTCCAGAATTGAACACAAAATAGCTGGAAATGGTTATTTGAACACCCTGATCTAACGTTTGCAAATTATTCAATACTCAATGGTTAAAACCATCCACGGGCGATGTTGTCGGCAAACGTAGCGCACTGGATTGTAAGTTCAGGTGCTGGCGGTTTTGGGCAGTTGCTTATCAGCCCTGCGTCACCTCGAAGCCACATCAGGACATCTGTGTACTTTGATTTCCCAGAGCCAGAGTAATGATTTGTTCTTGCATTCCCCATTTGAATGCTGTCTATTCATTTTCATGACCATTTGGAATGAAGAGATAAAAACACAAAAGATACCAGAAACAATTTTTCACAGAACTGTTTAATCATAAAATCGAGAAACCCACAATAGAGTTTTAGAAGAATCTTGAGTTAAATATAGATGTCGAAGGTTTCTTTCTGCTTTTCAAATAACTGAAGTTTCCAGGATTTCATTATGAGTTTGGTGAGTGAGCCTTTTTTCTTTTTCATTCTTTACTGGTTTTAATAATTGATTTTTAATTAGGAGGCATATTTCGCTTTCAGGTCTAGATTTATCACACGTTCGGCATCTCACTGCTCCTATTAACTTGCACACAGCATTATGACTTATTTGTGCATCATGTATTATTTGTCCCATTATGTTTAACAGTGCAAAGGTGAAAATTATTAAGAAAATTACCTGCATTTGGAGGGAGGGAGTGTGGAAAAAACATTTGATATTTTGAGAAAAAGTGACCCCTTTTAAAAATGTATCATGAAATTTTTTGCTGTTGAGAAATCGAAATGCCCTATTTTGCATGACAGTTTTTTTCTTTACATTCTTTCACAGCTGTGTCAAGAAATTAAAGTATGTGATTTCATGCACTTTGTTAAAGCAAAGTGAGCAAGAACTGAGACTTCTCCTCCCCCTTATGGTTTTGGATAGTCTGTGGGTTTGGGGTTTTTTTTTTGCCCTACTGTCCCCACCTCTTTTTTAGTTATTTGCCTTGGCGTTAATTTTTCCTTTACTTCATTTGGTGACTGTAATCAAGTTCTTGTTGCATGCTGACTTCCTGGGTTGGCTTGCTTGCTTTGACCTTAAATTGAGGGTATATTTAAAATAGCAAGTTAGGGATTTTTTTTTCCTTGTAAGATTTCATTGCCTATGTTAGAGTTGGGGAAGGAGACATCGTTGTTTAGTATGTCCTGTTAGGAACATAATTTTTGTCAGCTCTGTACTCGAAAATGGGAATTTTGTCTTTAAAAACTCTGAGAGGAGACAGGTTATATTCACAGACCCAGTTTAAGTCGGTTGCCCCAAAAGATCTGTCTGCTTTTCTGTTTCTCGCTGTCTTTCTCTTTTTTGGCCAGTGTAACTCTGTCTTTTCTAGGGCTTTTGCTGGCATGGAAAAAATTAATTGCTATATAGCCATAAGTATGTTAGCATATCTTAAATGTAGACCAGACCTACCTCTCCAGTCTGCCAAGATACAGTTTGTAGGCATGTCATTTTAAGCAACTGTTACGACATGGAGAACTTGTATTGTGTTCATGATCACACCAGGGAAGCGGTTTCTCTCTACATTATCGGCAGACTCCATTTTGAAAGTGGGATTTGCTTGCCTTCTTTGTTCACCTTTACCTCTGTGTTAGACTATAACAGTGGCAAAAAAAAAAAGTGGTTTTTCCTGCCAGAAAGAAATTACCACAGACTGACTTCTCTCCTGGAACACAGGTTTATTGGGAGGGAAATGAGCTGCTCAATGGCTGGAGTCTTCTGCTCAGCCTGAGCACAGAATCCCTTGACGGAGGAGAGGGACCTTGCGCGAGGGTCAGTATGCCGCTCCAAAATGCGAGCAGCTATGCTCGCCTTGCTTGCAAGCACCTAGTGCCACCTCAGCCCAATGGGCTCTCCGAGATACAGGCTGGATCTGGCAGATAGGACCCGGGGTTGGGTGGGCATCTGCACCTTTCCAGAATGACGGTGGAGGGTCAGATGTGTCACTTTGGGGCAGCTGAAATGCCGCTAGGTACCAGAGTTTGAGCACCTGGGTTGTTCCACTTGGGTCCAAGTTGATGGTGGAGTTTGTTTTCAAACATGGATACAGCAGGTGTGTAGCAAAACCATCACGGCTGCTGCTAATGCTATAGAAGTAGAGGATAACTGCTGGTAGGGTGCTGCTACAAAGTCCCTGGTGTTTGCCAGCCACCCTGTCTATTTGTCAATTCATTGCAGACTAAAGGGTTCAAAAAGCCACTGATTATCCAGTCAGTAGTGGCAGGAAGGAACAGCTGACGTAAATCTTTTTTTAACATCCCTCCTCTTGGCCAGGGGTAACGTTCTTATTCTTATGGCTGTGACTTAGATACTCTACTAACCATTTCCAGCCTCCTTCCGATAGTTAAACCTCTACCAAAAAAGGGAGGTTTTTCACTGTCTGAACAGTAACTTGATGTCAACTTACATGGCAAATGAATATTCATGACCCTGAGAAGTGACAGTTGTACAAGGGAAAACTGGAGGCAGGAAGGAGACAACCTGCAAAGCACCCCACAGCAATGTAAAAGGAGATACTTGAAATATTAGACTGGCCCTACACTAGCCCATTCAAAATGTGTAACAGGAAGAAGACAAGCCTGTTTCATCCTGAACCAGGATGAGATGCTCTCTGTTTTGGATTTCACAGGGCTTGGGCTTGATATTTACATAATCTAAATGCAAGTGAAGCAAGGGTTTAAATCCAAAGTTCAAATTTGTGCGTGACGTGCGCATAACACGAATGCATCCCTTGGGAGGAAGAAGAAAGAGTTTGGGAAAGGAGCAGTGACAGGATTCTTTCATCAAGAAAATAAGCATTATTATTTTGTATTTTTTTAATGTGGGTCTGCTGGCATTTTCTTGTATCTTGTCAAATACGTTTGTCAGATTGGGGTGTGCTTGCAACAAATGGCTTCATGGAACAAATGTGCTTCATCTGGGATTTTAGCTAGCTTCAAAAGCTTTCAGTTGCTTTGTACGCTGCGTCGTCATATCTTAGGTATTTAGATAATAGCTATGCAGGTACCAAGATTTTCCTAGCAAATAATGATCACATAGAAGAACTGATAATTTAAGGCAAATGGCCATTTGCCTTTGCTGCTAATTAATCCCTTTCTGCTAGAAGATTGCTGCTGCAATTCTGTAGCGTTGTTAAAAGTGTGTTATCTCTTTTTACTATTTGCATGCTGCTCTTTTTAATCTCCGTAAATAGAGGGGGTTTGAGAGGGCTCTGTCCGCCGGTTCCCCCACTGTGACAGTACATCGGCCAATTAAAATTTTAATATTTATTCATTTATGTATTTCCTTCTGTACAGCTGTAAAACTAGTTCCATTGGTAGCCGAGTAGCTCAGGGTAGACTGTAACCCTTTCAAGGTGTTTGGTTCAGCCCAAAATCTTGTTATTGTTTATGAGCTTTTTGTTGGATTAGACCAAAGCAAATAGATTTCTCTGTACGTTAACCACTTTTATAGAATTTATTCAAACTTCCTATGTACGCAAAGTCTTTCTTCTCAGGTCAGTTATTCTTGAAATGTTTTTTTCATCCTTTCTTCAATCTGTACATGTATGTTTGCCTTTTACCTTCTGTTATTGCAGTGGATATTTCTGTGTGAGTTTCAGTTCAGTTTTCATTAAAATTAGTGCATTTTCTCATTTTGTAGTGCATCTAGAGATACAGTGATGATAGCTCTATAAATAAGTAAGCGTAGGTTATTTCGAAAGACCCTTAACCCAAACTGCCATGACTGTATTTAAATGTGCGCTCTACTTTGTAGGGTTTCTTTTTTTTTTTTTTTTGGGGTGTAGGGTGCTTGGTGGGTTTTTTTGTGGTTGCTTTTATGGTATATATGGTATATATTTTGCTCTTTGGCTAGATAGGGTGTAACTTCCTTTCTCCAGTCATTGTATACATTCTTATAGTTACAGGTCATAATCATAAACAGGAAGTCTCTGGATTGATTTTAAGTATTTCTTAGTTGTTGCCTAATTGTATCCTGTTAATTACACTTTCCCAGCAGTTAACTTCAAAAAGAAATAAATTACGTTTTGCTATTTACAGGAACTGATACAGGTATGTGATCAGGCATTAAGTTTCAAATGTGTACATATAGTTATTGATGCACATAAATGGCTTTCTCTAATGATGACTTTTTAAAAATAAATGTTCAGCCTGTGATCCTTTAAACTGGTTCTCCTGTTCCAGCCAGTGGTACAGGAACAAGACTGCGCGTTTCTGTCATGAAAATAATCTAAAATTTAGTGCATCCAGGCATACTTACTCACTGCTGTCCTCAGCCTTTTCATTGCTGCTGTGTTGACTTAATTAGGCATTAGAAGGTGATGTTTTATTTTTCACTCATCAGTTACTGAATGCTGAGTCCACAACACTGAGCTCCCGCTTAATTGTGAGGCCTTTTTCTTACTCAGATAGACTGTCAGATGTTTTGTTTAATTCTGTTATGGGGTAATTACAGTGTTAGGTACCCACAACTAAAAAACGAACATACAGTTTCTGCCATATATATGGGGCTGTCATATATACATACTTACGTATATGCATGTCGCTATATTTGTGACTGAATCTTGCAGTCTTTTCAGAAAGACAGACCTCGTGTGTGCATGCACACATGTGCATGTATATAAATAAAAACACGGCATTCATTTTGTTAGACTGGGAAAGACCTTTAGTTCACGGCCATTGAAAATTTAAGGTGCTCTTGATAAAATGCCAAGCTGAAAAGGCAGGCAGTTATGTAAGGAATGTCTGTCTTTTTTCCTTTTTGTTTCATGTTATGAGATGGAGCTGCAAATCAGGATGAGAGATCACAAACCTTCCCTAATCCACAGATATCACATGATGTATAAGGCAATTCATGGTCTGTTTCTTATGTGAATTGGACATATGGTCTAAAAACGTTAAACGCTTTTTCCACATATAGACAACTACTACAGCTATGTCTCGCGTATATGTCTTACACGCAGAAAATACAATTATTTTTTCGTTTACCAAGGTGCTGCTCAAGCGTCTTAGGATACTTCTGTTGAGACACTGCCGCTGTAGTTGAAGGTGAAGAGCACAGCTCCCGTGGTGAAAATAGAGCCTGGGAGTGCAGGAGCGACGCGTGCGGCTGCGTGCTCCAATGAGAACATAGGAAGTCAGGCATTCGAGTATTTATATGTGCCAGTCTACAGAAGACAGTTTTTAAAATTAAGCATTTGGTTGGTTTCCTTAAAGAGAAATCTGTAAATTGGGACACCTGTCACAGTTGTTCAGTTTCATGCCTAACAGTCTCGACAGTGTCCCTTTTGCTGAGGTAAGAATGAAGCGAGCGCTGCAGTGACGACACGTTTTGTTAGGCTCAAACAGGGGTGGTTGTGGTGTTTTTAAATCTGTTTTTCAGATTTAAGGTCTACAGCTATTTTCTTGGTCCTGTAACAGAAGTACTGACTAGTCAGTAGGAGGAAGACGCGAAATGCATTTTAAAACATCTAAAACCCACCTTTCTTTATTTTTACAGCCGATATTGAAAGAAATAGAACAAATGAAATGAAGGACTGATGGGAGGGACTTGACTTGTAGACATAGAGGCAATTTTGAATATCAGTCCATTTACTGAAGCTTTCACACTGGTATGCCTAAATATAAAACAAGGACCTTAATCAGAAGAGAGTTCCTTAAAAGTATCTCTAAGCTCTAAGCTCCTTAATTTCAAATGTGTATAAATGTTACAGGTGTGAGCAGCAAGGCATGGAAAAACGGCAACAGCTATTTGTTGATCCTCGTTGGTTGGTCTTTTTAAAATGTGTGCGCGTCCAGTAATATGAAAATATGGGCATTGCATGATGCTAATAACTCCCCAGAAGGAGGGAGAAGATAGCTGTAATTGTGTCTGCTGATGTACTCGGCCATGAAAACTCACATACCTCAGAGGTCAGAGACTGGAGGTTGTCATCATCCTTAATCCCCCACATCTCTTTCCACCTCTAATGGAAAGAATTTACAACAGTTTCTTCGTTTTGTTTCTAATGAAAGCAATTAACTTCTTAGTCACCATATTTTCAAAGAAAATCTTGAGTAAAACCTAGGATTAAACTATAGAGGTGAGCAAAACCCAAGTATCGAAATTACTGATATTACAGAAAGAGTTTACAGCTCTCTTCTTGTCGCGTAGAATGAAGGATTATGAAATCAGGTCTACATTCACCTCTCACCTTCTATTTCAATTTTTCTGCTCTTTCCACAGAGGTTCACTACTCATTTGTGAGTCGCTCTTTGCTGATCACATTTTTCCAAAGTTCCTTTGTTCTGTGCAAAATGCTTACAGATTATAACATGCAGCTTTTCAAAAGCCAAGAAAATCTCCAGCAGAGCAGCTGGCAAGATGGTTGAGCCTTGGAAAGATCTGTCCTTCTTTGTTTTCTGTGTGCTTATCTCGGCAGTTCTCTTCCTTCCAGTTTTGAGAACCCTCTATCAAACAGACAGTATAAAGTGGAATGAACTTTTGGCGTTATTAAAAAAAAGAAATGTGGGGGCTGCTAACGAGGGATTAAAACTCTTATATAGGTGGAACTGATTTTTAAGAGACATTAGTGGAAAACCCGCATGTACAAGTCTCTCTTTGCAATTGCTCGTTTTTTCTAACTGATCAAATTGGATGGCAATGCAGCTTCCAGTTGTTAATTTTCATTCTCATGCCATACAGCAAGCTACAAATGATGCTCCTATGATTTAAGACACAAATAAAAAAAGCCGACGCACGCTCCCCTCCCTCCTGCCCTTTCTAGGGCTTCAAGTTTAGCCTGAATCACTTGGTAGATTCAATTTAGACTTTATTTCTAAAATCACTTGTAGTGGGGGAACAGTAAACTGAGGTGTGAAGTAAGCAGGGACGGGAACTGCTGAGGATGGCTTCGATATGAAAGAAAACACATGATGAACCTCAGCCGTGTGAGCATTATTATCACAGAATCTAAATGCTCCTCAGATCTTTGGTGCATTTATCCTAATTGCTCTGTAACAGAGAAGTAATGTTTTCTCCATTTTACCGTTGGGAAGATGAGACAAGGAAACCGTATGTTTTGCAAAAGGTCCAAGTAGAGGAGAGCAAAAATCAGCTCTCTGAAGGCAAAGCATAACTCACTAGGGTTTCATAATGCCTGTATCAGCTTTGCAAATAGGAATTTTGACTCTTGTCTGGAAAGAAGAGGAATTTTAATTTTAGTACCAGTTTCACGGGTAGAAACAGGATGATATTTGGAAAAAGAGAAAACATACTCTACTGAGAGCAACTTTCTGGCAATTAGACCTTAATTGGTTATACAGCGAATGCTCTAAAGGACTGGCAGAAGGACCACCAACTGGAAATAAGATGCTACTAGATAACCAGTATTATACTCATGGAGATGAACTTGAACATAGGAAAAATGTGATGTATTTGAGGCTACTACCGTTAGTAATTCTAAATAAAGAGTGATTCACTGTTCTTATTTAGGGCTTTTCTGTATTTAGAGAGAGGCAGTTTACTGTTACTTTGAATTTGTGTAGGATTATTAACAAAGCATTTTAAAATCTTTTTGATGACAAAAAAAACAGTCTTCTGGATTAAGAAAGTATCTAATCTTATTATCTACCAAATCTAGCCTCTTCCAACAGCAGAATTTCAGTGATTCTCCCATTAAAAATGCTACCTTATAAATATGTGTAAAATAGTTGGCGTTTTTTTTCTTTACAAAGTCACCTTATTTACATCTTTTCCCTTGTTCTTATGTAAATGCCTTGTACTGTGTAGGGTTTATCATTCAAGTTTTCTTTTAAAGCTAATTTATCTCCTTAAAATTCAAGATCATATTTTTGCCATTTGGACTGACAGATCTGTAGTGTTGTAGTTTTGGCTACATATACAGTAGCAAAGAACAAAATATTTTTTGTCACACTTCTACTGTTACAGTTCAGTCTGTTCCTTTTACGTTATCAGCTTGTTTCTCTGGGCTTCATAGAGGCATCTGTTTTAATTTTTATTGGGCAGGAGTGCAACATAGCAAACTCATGTAAGCTTCACAAATCATTCACAAATGTACATGATTAAATCAATTATGTCTTGGCTGAGTGATCTATGAGCGTATTATATGCACACAATGTTAAAAGAATGTTATTAAGGTGCAAACCCAAGTACTTAAAGTGAGGAAGTGCCAAAATTAAAGTTGCCTGCAGGCTCGTGGTCTCTATGCATATATGTATTATGATATTGCCTCTAACTGTACAATTGCACTGTTTTTCCAGCTGGAACCTCATCTCCGTCATCCTCTTTGTTCCAAGCATAAATTGTGTTTCACTCTTTGTGTACTTAAACTCTGGTCTGCAAACCAGTACTTACTATGGTGCTTACCAGTTTGGTATATGATTTCATAAGTAAATTACAGATTTCATAGGTAATATATTTGCCTTCCCCAAAACAATGGTGTTATCTTTACCAAAAAAACCCCAACCAACAACCAAACCAAAACCCAAACTGGAGATTAAGGTTATACTTCTAATTTTAAGGCCCAAGCTATGCAATGGGGAATTAAGGACTTTCTTTTCTTACAGAAATTAAATTTCAAAAAGTACATCTGGTAAATTCCAAGCGATTCTGCAAACTGGAACTTGTACATGAACTCAGGATATAATGCAACCTTATAAATTGTCAGACGGAAATTCACCTTGAGATTCCTACCACCTTCTCTACTTCTTGTTCCCAGTCCCATTACCCGCATTTTACAGTTTACTGCTCCTTTAGTCACATTCATTGGGAAGTCTGCTGTCCTAAATTTACATAGAGAGATTGGTTTTAGGGAGGGTTTTTACTTAGGCCATTTCAGGCTGTGGTCTGAGAAGTTTGCTTTGACGTGATTAAGGAGCAGAGAGCTGATTGAGAGAGGAGTGATGGGTGTGGAAACAAGTGCGAAGGGGAAGAGATGAGTGATAACTTCCTCTGCTGCTGGGCGGATTGTCATGTGGGACCCTGTTCTCAAACACCTGGGGTGCGGGCAGTCAGTGTCCCCTTTCTAACTTCTTACCTTAACGTTCACTTCTTAAACGTAGTCTCCATGTCTAGCCGGTCACGGTTTCTCTCTGCTCCTGGCTCACCATCTGATTTCTTTATGGGGAGACGGTTTAGTTTTAGTCCCAGGCCAATTTCCCAGATTCTTTCTCTTTGAATTCGCATGCCTGTGCCCTTTCATTGCCAGCTTCACTCTTACGCCACATCCTAATCACAGCTTTAGTCACCAGTCCCTCTCATCTTGAATCATGCCAACCGCCCCCAAATGCAGGTAGTTTCTCCTTCTCCTTCCTTTCACCAGTTTGTTCTGGGATGAAGGGAAAAGCATTCCAAACAGGCAGTAATTTGTCGAGCCACATCAATTCATTACTCAAGCGAACGAAAGAGAACTGCCAATTTCAGAGTTGCTGTAAGTGCAAAAAAAGTTTATGAAAGCCTACAGTTAGGGTTGTCATCTTTGTGTATCTTTTAATCACAATTTTGATTTGAAATGGTTAGCCCAACCTAGCTGTGCCACGGTGGTCACCCCGTCCGCTGTTCCATTGCTCTTATTAATGAAGGCAGTATTGTTGGTGTAAAAGGATAAAACCCCTGGTGTTACTACCTTCTTTGTAGTTCTTCACCCTTGATGATTGGGCAATAATTTCTCCACGGGGATTATTTGTTCAAGGGTGGGGCCTCCAGTCAATCCAGATATAACCCAGCTGCGGTGGAATTTAGCCTCTTCTCTGGGCTTACAAGCAATTAGGGCTTCAGCCAGCACTGCCTGCCCTCCTGGAGAACAAAAGATTCAGCAGAAAACTTTTCCCTTGAAATGACAGCTGAACAAAGAATGGGCAGATTTATCAGACAATTATTTCGAGTCACTTTTTACAGAAAAGAAAAGTAGCGTGACCTCACCGTGGACTGAAATGAGACCTCTTATATGTATAAGTTTATATGTAGATAACCAGTGGAACGAGTGTCAAAAAAATGAATATTCTTAATAACACCAGGTGCAGATAACAGTCATGTGTGAGTTTTGAAGGAAATTTGCTCTGAAGACAGGTCAGTTTTTCATCAGGAGCTGGAAAATTGCAAACATATGATTATTCAAATAAGATGGTATCTGCAAATAGGATATACTAAGCAAATCCTGTAAAGTTCATATGTGATATTATTATCTTTGTCTCCCTTGAGAGTTGATTCAGCAGGAGCAGTTGAATTTTTTTAAACATAAAGAATGTGGATGTTTAGAGGAAACTGTTTCATTATAAAGGCGAAAGTACCAATGCGCATCAAATATTAAATAGGATTTTCTCTTTTTCAAAATTAACTCCCAGATTTGATGCTATAAAATTTTAACAGTTGTGGGAGAGCTCCCAGAAGACCCTTCATTATGTTTCATTATTACAGCATATGTGAGGCCATAGTACCCTTGGTTGCCATAGTTCCTTATTGAATCAAGAAAAATATGTTTCATGGCTGCCTAGCTGGGTAACCTTATGTATCTATAGTTTTCTCAAGAAACAATCATATCTAGGCCCCATACTACCTTAATGTGAATTTGGCTTCAAAAATTCATAAACCAGACTTCTT
>VZTL01023943.1:0-32807 GCA_013400535.1 Scopus umbretta | reverse complement strand
ACCTCAGAAAGCAGTCAACCTGCAACCTGCTACTATTTCCATAGAAGTAAACAGGAACCGTGTCATTAATTTCAATGGAAATTAGACACAACTTTTGCTAAGCAAGGTCAGTAAGTTGCTTAGCTCTTATTGGAAAGGAAAAGGAAAGGAGGAAGGGAGGAATAAGGATGGCAGGCAGACATACATATTCTTGTCTTCTAAGTCAGAGACAGCCTAGGCTTTCCCCCATAGGCAAGGGCAGGTGAGACTGGAAACACGCAGCCTCTGTCACTGTGCAGTGCAGGAAAGACAGCTCTGGGGGAGCATCAAGGAAAGTTCCAAGGTACTAAAGTCCTGTATCAATTCCTTCCTGGACATACAAAGTGGGAATCCATGGAGATCCACATCTCTATGCAGGACTGAAGAAAACATGCCATTATCCACTCTCACAAGTGAACTACAGAGCATGAACAAGTGACTAGTTGCCTAAAAAGTATTGGTCTTCCTATGACAATACTGTTTTTTCCTATAAAAAGCTCTGTGCTATTTGTGGCTAAATCTTTTTAGTTTATGAAAACCTAGCCTCTGACTGTTGTCTTTGACCACCCCTCTCAGGTTTGTCTTCCCTCCTTTATTGCCTTCTGGTTGAAATTAGATAACAAATTCAAGTGTCTCCATAAGAAAGCACAGAGAAACACAAAGAGCACAATCATAAAAGCTTGTTTTCAAGCTTTTTTTTATTAATGAAATGTACACTGAGAGTGATTAAACTGCTATGGCACTAAAATCTCTCTCTATGACTCTAAGCTGTGTGTTCACCGGGAAAGCCATTAACAGATCTCAGAGAAGAGACTTGTAAGCTAGTGCCATCTGCATAGATACATCCATACAAGGCAGCACAAGGATAGCTGCAAACATCCTGGAAGCAGTATAAGCAAATGTATCAGAAGTGCACTTACTCTTAACAAAACTAATTACCTAAGATTGGCCAATGTGGCTATACTACCTTTTACTTCTTGAGTATGTTCAGGACATCTGTTTTGAATTTCTTCGTGTGACATGACCATAGTGACAATTCCTTTTAATTGCCTGTTTTAGCTGGAGACAGTAAGCTACTTTGTCCTTCCAAATTTCCAGGTGATAAATAGTGGAAAAGATTTTAATCATGCTAAAATCCAGATGATAAGCATGGGTATACACAAAAAAACCCCAACCCACCTTGAAAATTACTCATCCATAACTAAAGTGGACTAAAAACCCACCATGATGGGACCTGGCAGTGTTAAGTTTACAATTGGACTCGATGAACTTAAAGGTCTTTTCCAACCTAAGTGTTTCTATAATGTTGTGGTTTTGTTTTTGTTTTTGTTTTCTATAAGTAATCTTTTAATTTCTCTGCCCTTAAATTGGTTCTTTGTTTGGCTGTTGGAGGATTTTAGTTTAAACCCAGTTGTAGTATTGAGTTAATGGTAATGAGGTGACATTTGGGAGAGACTGGATGATGTCTTCATACTTCCAAAGGGTACAGAACAGTGAAATAAATAATAGACTGGATAGACAAAAATGTTTTTCCTTTAAATCCTCAGTATAAAAGCATTTTATCATGTTAGTCTAGGCACAAAGTATTAAGCCAACGTTAGTTATTTCCCTGTAGACTTTTAATATTATTCTTCTAACCTAATTCAAAATGATGGTCAGGGAAGGATAATTGATTACTTGTAGTTGCCTCTACCACTTTCATTTTGTTTTGCTTTTGGGTGTTTTGGGGCTTTTTTTTACCTCCACTCTTTGCCCATAAATCTGATCAGGAATCCATTCTTAACTCTGTTTACTTTGTTTTACAAGACAGTATTCTCTTTCTATTCTTCTTGGCCAGGTGAGCTATTGTTTTCCAGAAATTTGTATCCTAATTTAGCTGTTTATGTTTGTGTCGTTATACTTCCCACAAAGGTACTTTGTTTCTCCTCTTTCATAAGAATTTGTGGGACAAGATAAACCACCTTAGCAACTGAGGTATATTTTCTTTTTCATGGAAAGGATTGTTCAAGAAGTGCATTGTTAAGGGGAACAAAAATATCAAGTTGCATGTAAAATCCCACTTTAGATATAAAGAAAACATTTTATAAAGCATAAAGATCGCAAGCATAATTGCATGGCAATAGAGCTGAATGACCTCTAGATTGTTTCTGAATCAATTATTTAAAGGGAATTCTCATACAGAAGGTGAACAAAAAGGGTTGTCCGTGTTGTAAGACTGACTTAAAACTTTTTTTATGTTCCATTTGCATATTGTGACTAAAAATACACAGTTCAATTCATCAGCTGTATCCTGAACTAAGCATCTTAGGCCCTTTACTACTTCACAAAATCCTGATTTCAGAGATGTGTTTCTGCATAGCTTCTCACCAGTGAAACAAACCTTTCCAGGTCCAATTAAGAACTGGACTATGAGCTTAACAATTTCAAGTTCTGAATTCATTTTAGAATAGTGGACGTCATCCTTTACATATTACAAAAGAAAGACCCAGTTGGAAACAAAGAATTAAATATAAACTAATTTCAGAGTAAATTACAAATTTCATAGGTTGACTGCTCTGTAAAATTCCTAAATCCTGATGGTTTAAATTCAACTATACTAGATTTTGCAAATATAGGTTACAAAAACCCCTCACTTTTTCTGCGTATCTGCTGTCTTCTTCAGAACGAATCAATGAACATAGTTAGCTTTCAAGTTTTAAAGTTTGGCTTGGGTTGAGCTCTCATAAGCATGTGGGAAGGGAAGCTTTGTCTTGGCTAATTAGTCTTTCTTTTTTATTTTGAATAAAAATGAGCAAGAAAGGTCCTACAGAAAGAGAAAGGAAAGCCTGGGAAACCACCTGAAGAAATACTTTCTAATCACTTGTGCTGGCAGTTGTTTTATAGTGCTAAGTCCAAACATATTTCAGTTAGAGAAAATTTGCCAGGAAAGACAGAAGGAGAATCTGAACTGCCAGGACAAAATAACATTGAAGGTGTGCCCTCTGTAACTGCCTCTAATGCTCATACTGCAAAATATCATATAGATAAATGAAATAATGGGAGAAAAGGGAAAGTATTTTATATGGCATCACCCAGCCCAAACAACTCGGGTACCAACCATGACAGTAAAGCCATCCTTATTATTTTGCTTTTTAAAAGAATTTGCAGAAGTCTGCTATAGATCATCTGGTCAATTGTCCTGAACGTACAAATTTTTGCCATTTCTTCAAGGGCCATACATACCAACATACTTGTTGAAACTGTGCTTGCCTTTGCCTGCAAAAGTCTTAATGTTTCCTTTGCCTGTCAAAAGTTTATTCTGCAACTTTCAGAACCTTCACTTGCAAAAAACAAAAAAACCAACCCCAGACAACAAACCCCACAACCCAACCCAAACTCAAAAAAATGTAATCCAGTACCATAAGGTAATATGTTGTAAAGACAATATTAAACAGCATTGGGTTTTCATCTCTTCATGATGCTGTATCTTTTTAATGAAGTGAATCAATTGTCCTTGTTGCTTTATCACGAACACCACAAAAAGCACATGCCTGTTTTTACAATAATATTTGGTTATGGATTACCTGACAATATACTTAATCTTTAGTTGTCCATACATTTTTCATGCTGTCAAGAGAATAATGGAGATTATGTCAGCTGGTTTACTAGCTCTTTCTATCTCAGGCATACAATAAGCTTAAAATACTTCAGACGGTAAGCTAGATATTTTATATTTGCAATGTTTTCTCAAGTTTTTGATCTTTGCAGACAGTAACATATGGACTTTTATAAAAATGTTGACTTCTCTGTAGAAATTTTCAATTTAAATAATATTTTCATGAAGTCACGTGGATGCTATATTGAACAATGCCCTTCAAATAACCAAAAGTAGACACAACACAGGAAGTCATTACCATAATGATAATCAACCATAAACTACAAAAAATAGCTATTAAAAGCCATCACTAAGTACTCAAATGTAGGACTTGAGCTAGGTTAAGTTAAGCATGTTTTATTTCAGATGATTCCACTACAGGACTTGAGTTATACTAGACATTCCCTAAAATTAATTTTCTGGGACACTGACTTGAGGAAGCCTAGGCTCAGGATTCATAATTTATAGGGGTGACATGAGACAGTTACAGGCTTGTTATGTACACTGACAGAGTCAGTTGTTGATGCCAAAAGAAGTCAGAGGTGCTAGATGTGTCAGTGGAGAAGAAGAACCAGTCAGGATAGCAATGAAAGTAAGAACTTCTGAAAAATTCTAAAATAACCCCTCATTTCTCCTCTCAGCAGAAATCACGTGATATCAGGATTTGCTCTCATCCTTTTCCTATATCGGCTGGAAGTGTTTATGTAAGTATTACGTTTTCCTTTAAGTGAGAAAATAACATTGTGAATTCCAAATCACAAAATGTGGTATGACATTTTTCTGATAAAAACAGCTTTCTTATTTCAGTATGGAATTGTTTCTGCTGGCTAAGCAGTTAGTGTTGGAGAGCAGGCACAGCTCTTACCTTTTAATTCACCACTACTCATACCTAAGATGATGCATGACATCCACACTACTGACAAGATTTGAACTATGAGAAACTTTAGTCACTTATGTTGGCATTAATCAGCTAAATCTTGCTTTGAACATTGCCTAAAGAAGCACAGTAGGAGTGGAATGAGGGCTGGAATGGGTCTGACACTAAACAGAAGCTGCTGCCTAGGGAGGGTGTTTTTGTCATGCGATAGTGCTTGCTGTGATTTGCTTTAGAGTAGACATTTTCCTTTCTGGAAAAAATGCCCCAAACACAAAAAATCCCAAGTTATTTCTAAAACACCAAATAGGACCTCTCATTCCAAGTGCTTCGCAAAGCAGCTCCTCTGAAATTTACTCGCATATATTGCTGTCTGCAGATGCCACAAGTCCCCAAGAGAGTAAGAGGGTAACATGCAGAGGATATAGGACAGTCTATGTTCCATTTATAATCCAATGTAGAAGGAGTTAAAATGGGATGAAGAAGAAAAAGAATAATCAGTTAACACTTTTTTAATACATGGATGCCATGGTTACTTCCAAAGAGCAGTGTGATATGTCTAGTAGTCATTATGTAAGAGTAGAGATTTGGATTTATAGGCAGATTTAAGCTTAAGGAAAAAAAATTAAAAAGGACAAAAATAAAAAAAACCCTCCACCTCATCCAAATTAAACAAATTTCATATATTACAATAACTCAACAAAATATTCAATATACCAATCATCTAGTCATTAGGACTAATGCACTGAGAATTAAAACAGACAATTAAAAACCAGCATATAGATAAATGATAACATTAAACTGAAAAAAATTCAGTATTATAATTGCAAAAATAGTTAGCTATTCATTGCACAGCAAAATTGTTATTTGTCCACTGAGAATACTTTACCTCATAGTGTCTAAGACAGAACAGATTCACAGATTTTACAGCATTCGTTTCACAATCATACTCTAATTTGGTGTACAAGCAGCTGAAATATATCTAGAAATTATTCGTTCTGTTTAAACTGCAGGAAAAAAAAAAAACATTACCCTAAGAACTAGCAAACTACAAAGGAAAAAGATGCACATTAATGACAGAAAGTGACCATGTTACTCTCTGTGATAATGTTTCATCCTCAGAGTTCATTTGAATGGACTAAAACCAAATTGGAAGAAAACGTACATGGCAATTCCACATCTTTATATATACATTTTTGCAATTCCTGGAATACATTTAATTCACTTTATATTGATTTTAAGATATTTTGTTTAAAGGCAAACCATTTTTATTTTAGCATGCTGAATTTAAAAGTCCTGAAAATATTTTTTTGTTTCAGAACTATCTAACTTGCCTTTGATGTATCCCCTAGTACAAAAAATAATGAAGCTTGAATTAATTAGCCATTAATTTTCTAATTATGAATGTTCAAAACTGCCAGTTTTGATTATACTTACACACTCATCCTGCTGTTGGACCCTAGGGATTCTGTGTTCCCACCTTGTTAGACCTGGTGTAGGACTGGGATGTTACACACTAAAAATACATCTGAACAAAACCGACTTCACTCTTGTGAATAATGCCATTATATCAGCCCAAAGGCATAACCTGGTCTAAAGAGTAGTCTATATTACTGTGAACAGGAGAATCTTTTCCACTGTGGGCCCATTGATAGATGAGGTCAGCACAGGAGATACACACAGGAACCACTACATAGCCGTTATGGAGACTAATGGGGTAGGTATAATCTGATAAGTGTACAAACAGGTTACATTAATTTCTGCATTCATATATCCATAAACTATAGTGCATGATGTAAGCTGAAGAAAGCATGCTTAGAAATTAAAAATACATTTTGCTAAGAAGAACCTGTAGGCATATTAGGAAGATTATGATGATAGAAAAAGGAAAATTAATGAGAGCTAAACCCCCTACCGATTACTGTATTTTTAATCCTATTCTGCTGGATTTATCCAAAGACAAGTTTGGTTCTGTGATACTTATCTTAGATGCATGGTGTGAGAGAGCTAGAATAACTTGTTTTTACATTACAAATATTTGACTCAGTAAATTATTCATTATGCTGTAGCGTCTTTTCATTTTCAATAATCTTACCTGGCACCGCCTATAAACTAATTCAAAGAGAATGACCACTACTAGTAAGACCAACTCCAAGCTCTCTTACATTAGTTACATACAGCTGTATGCTGCAGGCTGCTGGAGCTGTTATTAGTTTTTGTGGGTTTACTCTCAACTCTGATGACTCAGCTAGGCAGACCTAGGCTTTATGCTTCCAAAGGTATGAAAATTGCTCCCAAACTTTTCAAGGCATATGTTATTTTTTGCAGGAAAATCTAAAGGAAAAAACCCAAAATAATTGCTTATTCGATGTAAAGCTTTCCCTTTGTCTGCAGAGCTAGGCTCCAGTACGTATTATTTGCTGAAGTATTTCATCTTTATAGCAAAAAAAACCCAGAAACAAAATAAGAATTAAAGTTAAAAATTTTGTCACTATCCAAATGAATATGAAATTTCATAAATATTATGGCTTGTGCTATAGCACTTCAAAAATACTTTAAACAGATGGACCAGTGAGACTGCCGTTCATGTTTTACCAGTCAAGAGGCATGTTTAAACTGCTGGTTGAAACACACAATATGAAGTACATTCCACATATAGAGTGAGAAAAAATGCCATGTTTGCTAAGAAACTACACAGAAGAAATCTAACTGAATGAATGGCATAATATTTTATACATTTGTAATTTCTTAGGAAGAGATCAGTGGTCAGAGAAAAAGATCGGTGTTATACTGTAGAGGTAGAAAAAGTAAAAAAGAGAAGAATCTTGGTTTCTCTGCACAAAAGTATCACAGGCTTTTCCAAACAGCTATCTGGATGAAAAGTTGAAGGCTGAAAATTTCATATACTGCTCTACACTAGAAAAGCACAATAACATTGTAAAAACCAACCAGGGGGACAAAATTTGTCTTCAGAAACAGTGGTTTAATGGAGATAAAGAAGGAGGATAAAAATCTTAATCTATATTTTAATGAAGATAAAGAAGACTGATAAAGGAGAAGGACAAATGTGTTCTGTACTTTTTGTTATAAGTTGAGATGGTCTCTTACAGAAAAGGCATTAGTTAATAAGAATGGTTACGCTCCAAAATTTTGCTGTATACAACAAGCTCTCCCCAGCGTAACCCACTCTATGATTTCAACTTTTAAGTGCCTGAAAATTAATCATGTAAAAATATCCTATAGGTCAATTTGATTTTCTGATGAAGATTTCTGTTCCTTTATAGGCTCCATAATGACTAAACACACAATGGTAATAAAATATTATAGGCAAAAGCTTTAATTTTTACCTTATATGCTTACACAGAATTCAGTATTACTTTTAACTCTCAAATACAAAGGATTTTTTCTGTATGGGGCACAGAAGTGTCCTTGTACAGGTTAAAGAAGGAAACAGCAGAGGCAGAGCTGCCTCAGAGAAAGAAAAGCTAGCGTTGGGAACTACTTCCTGCATTTCTAAACACTAAATATTGTGTCACTTCTTAAATTCCCAGTGAATAAAACAGAGAAAGTCAAGCTCGTGTGTTGTTACTTGAAACCTCTTAAGAGATAAGGAGTCCGAAAGTTATAGCCTTACACTCCACCTATCTACGGAATGGTATAAACTGAATTCAGATAATGTCTCCCACGCTACTTAGTAATCATTTCTGTTCAGGTCTGTTATCTGTGAGGGAAAACACATCTCTTCAGTCTTAATATCACAAACAATAGCTTAAAGTCAGATTCTCATCTTAGGGACTGGCATTCATACGTCTTAACTGATGATTCTTGGACACAAGTATAGTCATTGGCTATGCAACTCACTTTTTTGTTGAGTCAAAACAGGTTGAAGTCAATACATCTCTGCCAGCTGCATCTGGAAACACTGTGAGGAACTTGGAGCATTTGAATTCATTTGCCTTCGCCTTTCCACATCTGATCTTTATTCTGTAATAGAATGACAAAATAAATAAAAACCAGAGAATTTCCATCAGTTATTATAGAGTGACCTCTGTTCAACTTAGTTAATGAATTTGATTAAGACAGCAAATACCAATTATTCTAGAAACAAACTAATGCATAGAAAATACGGTGACTTGTCAGCATGTTAGGTAGGAGACCACACAGTGTTACTCCCAGTCCCTTATTTAAGTTACTTCCCACAGTTGTAGGAAATTATTTCATTAAATCTTTCTAGGATTTATTGCTTGCTTTTATATGCTTTCAGTAAACTAACCTTTGGAATCATTCTTTTCCCAGTTCTCACTGTTGAAAACTTTTTGATGACAAAATGAAGCTATTTTTTACCTAGCTGCCAACAGTAGTAACAGCCACACAAACTGGCTGCTGGCACTGTACAAGGATCTGCAGAGAGCTCCTTCACCCAATGTCACTGTCACCTTTACAGTTACCCCAAGCTAACAAGATCAAAACCTCATGTGTATACCTGCAGTGGTATCCATCTGGATATGTTAGCTGCAATGCTGACATAATGTATTGTCATGGTTTAACCCCAGCCAACGACTGAGCTCCACACAGCTGCTTGCTCAGTTCACCCTGGTGGGATGGGGGAGAGAAGTGGAAGAGTAAAAGTGAGAAAACTTCTTGGGTTGAGATAAAGACAGCTTAACAGGTAAAGCAAAAGCCGTGCATGCAAGCAAAGCAAAATAAGGAATTCGCTCACTACTTCCCATCAGCAGGTGGGTCTTCAGCCATCTGCAGGAAAGCAGGGCTTCGTCATGAGTAATGGTCACTTGGGAAGACAAACACCATTTCTCTGAACTTCCCCCCTCTTCCTCCTCCTTCCCCCAGCTCTATATGCTGAGCATGATGCCATATGGTATGGGATGTCCCTCTGGTCAGTTGGGGTCAGCTCTCCCGGCTGTGTCCCCTCCCAGCTCCTTGTGCCCCCAGCCTGCTCGCTGGTGGGGTGGGGTGAGAGGCAGAAAAGGCCCTGACCCTGTGTCAGCACTGCTCAGCAGTGACCAAAACATCCTGGTGTTATCAGCGCTGTTTCCAGCACAGATCCAAAACACAGCCCCACACTAGCTGCTGTGAAGGAAATTAACTCTATCCCAACCAAAACCAGCACACGTATGTTTGAAAGCTCGGTTCTACTGTATTTTGTATACCCCACCAGCACCCAGTAAACTACTATCAGTCTCATTTTTCTGTTTGTGAATGAAGTCTGACACACAAATCCTCAGAAGCTGCTGCATATCTGCAGTGATGCAGGCCAGCCCAACTAATTTAAACTAATAACAGACTTTCTCTTGGTGTTGGCAGACTTTGAATCAAGATAATAGACAAGAATCAAAACAAAAAAGGATTTTTTTTCTTGAATGAGACCCATGAAAAATGGCAAACTTGTGGATATAAAAGTAGAGCTAGTCTTATGAAAGGTTTTATTATGTACTCTTCAGGAAAGAAAATAATGTGTATCTCTGCCATATAGAGACACATTAGGGTCTTTACTCTGTGTATTAACCTGAAAGTGCTCCCTGGTGGATTTTGGTCAATTCGTGTAATAAAGATCATTTATAGCACCAGAAGTCTTGTCAACATTTTTAGAAATTAAGCACCCCTTCTTAATAATACTGACGGACTGATGAACACAGTGATTCTTTCTCCCTTTCTTTTTATAATTGTAAAAATGAGTTATATTTTTTGCCTTATATTTTTTATGAAGCTATAAAACTGAATATTTTTAAATTAATTTAATTACTTTTAAATTATAATACAAAATATAAAAATAGATATGTGATTATACACAGAATATGGAGTTTCCCTATTTTTGGGAAAGAAATAAAACCAATAATAATAAATTTCCAACAAACTAGGCTTAAATCATGGGTTTAAACAGGAAATTTTTTTGTTGTTGTTGTTACAAAGTTTAATTTAGTCAGGGAAAATATTCCACAGCCATCAAGCCTAACATTTTTGTATAAGTCTGAGCCTGAGTGACACAGGCCACTGACAGAGATATAATAATTTTAACTGTAATCACAAAATAAAAATAAGTCTTACCAGAAACACTAATACACAAAGCTAAACTACTATTAAAACCTACTGAACACTTGGAAAGAACAGCAGAGTGTTAAGTATATAAGCAGAAATAACTGGCTAAGATGCCATAACTGCTAATAAAATATATTTTCTTGGAAGTCTACGGACTGATAGCAGCATCCCAACCAGCTTTAATCACTGTGTGACTTGCCATGAGCTCAGATGACCAAGATGATTTTTCAAACATTCACAGAATTGAAAGAGGAGGAAGGCAGTGGAGGCTTATTTAATCACCATTCTACGGCTTCATTTCTAGAGGATAGCCTTCAGTACTTCTTGAAACTCAGGACTTTGAAAGAGCTGGAACCCCAACTCTCTCATTACCACTCTTGCCCTCCCTAACCTCCCTCCTCCCCCCCCCACAAAAAAAAAAAAAAAGATTGATAAGAGTATCAGATGCTCTGATGCTCTACTTGGCTAGACTATCAAACATATTGTCAGTGGAGAAAAAGAAAATATTATGCCAGAGAAATCAATCTAGCAAAAATTTGAAAATATACAAATCAAAGCTTTTGGTGATTGAAACATGTTTTTGTAAATAAGATTTCACCTACAAACCATAAAAAGAAGACCCTTTGTGAAATTCAAACATTCAGGGTTCAACAGTAAAGAATTTAATTTTACAGTGTTCATTGTTTTCACGTGATAAACTCATCTGATATATTTTGGTGTTTTACAATAATTTTCAAATGCTCAGCCAGAAACTATCAGAGATATCTAGCGTCCATTGCGGGTGCAAACTAACGATCTAATCTTTCAGAATCGCAAGTGATCTGCCAGCCATTCTTTTTCTCACACACTATCCAAGGGGTTACTTGGAAGTTGCCTACATTTTTAGGCAACAGCTAGATAAGTGGCATTACTTTCCTCAAACTCCAACACAGAAATGAGTTATTGAATATCTTGTCATTTACAGCAGAGAGATTGAAGAAATTACACTCAGACCTGCTGCCCATACTATGCTATGCTGCCCCTATGAACAAGATCAAATGAGGGTATGAGATAAAAGTCTGTGAAAATACCTGTGAAATAGATGGATCAGAACGAGCTTTAGGCTTATTTTTCATTTTAAACCACATTTTAATTGCCACAGATTCACACACACGGAGTTCCTCCCCTTTCCCCCAAGCCTAATATGCTGGCATCTCCATTGTAATCACTAAAGTACAGCACTTATTTTCCCACTAATGACTATGCTGGAATATCATAAGGAGAAGAATTCTATTAAACACCAGTTCAGGAAGAAATAAAAAAAAAAAAATTTCTAACTTCCAAATATTATGACTGACACTGAAGAAGGATGGACCATGTAGGCAGGGGGGGTAGTAGCAGCCATAACACTAACTTTGCTGCCACTAATGTTTATGTTGTATATGAAGTGGTTTACCAACAATCTGATGGACTGGCAAAATGTAAAGTATACAATTTATTCCTCCTTGCAGCAGCTATGGGAGATCACAACCACAAATGCATGTTTCAGTAGAGACTAATTTAAAATAGTGTTATTTTGACAAGCAGAGAACTGCAACAAAAGATTTATTATTCAGTGGAATAATTGGTGAATGTATTATCCTGTCAACATTTAACTATTATAATCAACTTAAATAATCAAAGCTGCTCTAGTGTTTTTATTGTTTTACATTAATTTGAAAATAATTTATTCTATTATACTCACATTTGCATTAATGTAAATGAAGCTAATAAGTTAAAACTCAAAGTTATGTAAAACAAGAAACATAACACATTTTAACCTTCATAATACTATTCTGCAGGTCATACATTCTCATACTTGCTGCACTTTAAACCAGCAGATGACACCAAAATACTTTGGTGGGCTACCTATGCTATAGGTGTTATCTATGCCCACAATGACAATGTGATAATGATTTTGCTAATTAGGATATGCTTCCAGCAATCCTTGGTCCTTCTCACCTGAAGTCACTCTAGAAAGTGGCTCGCTCACCTCTTTGCAGACATGTTATTAACATCTTATTGAGACCTATCTAGCTCTATACACTTCATTAGTCTGTTTGCTCCAGTCAGGCAGAAACTGCTGATTTTTGGATTAGCTGCTTTTGCCTGTTAATCTGCTTTTCACTCATAGGCTGAAATGTTTCAGCAGTAGAATAAATATTTTGAAGCATTTCAACAGTTGTTTCTGAACAACTTACTGACTGACTTTAGAGAAGACTGCATATTTTGCCAAGACTTGGGGGTATTTGTAGACTCTCTGCATGTGAACTAAGTATACAGCATGCATAAATGTAATGACTACGTACAGGAAAATTTAGCCTAACATGGTGGTACAGGATAATCATGCAGATCTCAACCTGAAAGCAAAAGCATGAAATCTTTTGACTCCTCATGGAACTGAGCAAAGCTCTAGCTGCAGATCATCAGAATTTGCTGTGTGAAGCTGTATCAAAAAAAGCCGTACCAAAGCAGCAATATGTTGGTACAAGTTCTTACATTGTTTTTAACAAGTTCTAGCTTTAGCTTGTAGGGTATTCTGTCTTGCTTCTCCTTTGACTAATGAGGCCATACAACAGCCTCAAAGAAGCTAGCAAGATGAGGGTTAGCCACAGATTTAACTGCAGAAAGATGGGAAAATTAGCATGTAGAATGGTGAAGACAAGAGGATGCTACTTACACTGTAATTTTGATTCCAGTCAAACCAGTGGCATCAGCATCATTATTGTTAGAGAGAGAGAGAGAACAAGAACCGTGTAAGTTTCAAGGCTCCCTAGAGGCGTACACATCCAGCCCTATATTTAGCATGTGCAGGACACAGCTACCAGCACAACAACGTGTGGCTCAACTAATGCAGTCACACGACATGGTGTGTCCTTAATGATAGATCATACAAATTAAGAAAAACACCAAGGGTTTGACTGGATACTATCAATGGTTTGAATCATTCTTTGCTTTGTAACAGGATATCCAAGTGGGAGAGAAAAAGATGCATTTAAAAAAATTGCTGATAGTTTAATTGCTGAAACTTGATAATCCATCACTGTTCAGTTGTAATAATGATCAGGGCATGGAGCGTTACTTGAAGAATTAATTACCACCTGAGGTTAACAGCCCACAGCTAAGCCTTGAGCCTTCAGCTTTCTCAGATAGTCATTAATCCCCAGGAATTGTCCTGTGCCTCCATCACTGCTTATAATTTAAACTGTGGATTTTCTCCTTTTAATTTTCTTTTCATAAAATGAAAGTACTCAATTAGACTTTGTCATTAAATCACATCTGCATTGATTACCTAGGAAAAATAATGACAGACAATTAAATTTGCCTATTTAATCATTGAATCCCAATTAAATATTTGTTATAAACTTTTAATTCCCATTAAGGATGCATAAAAAACCCACAATAGGCGAAGAAGGGTATACAATTCAAAGCTGTAACATGTCCTGACATGCTGCTTCTATTGTCTTCTTTCTTTACTCTTTGCTGCATAACACACTACATTTGTGAGAAACTTTGCTATTTAGATTCAGTATCACTAGCCTGCATAATAGTAGCTAGGGAAATACACAAACATTTCAGTGATCTGAGAGCGGAATCGATTCAAATTGCAGCGATGAAGGCATTCTTAAAAGAACCAAATTATCACAGAATTACTATCTTTTTTAAAGGTGAAGCAAAGAATAAAAGAAAATATCTAGATAAGATTTTGGACAGTCATCCAAATTCTCTTACTCTAGAAGCTTGCAGCCATCACCAAAAGAAGTTACGTTTTCGTCCATGACTCTCTTCTCTGGTGTAATCCCATAAGATTCCATACGCATCAAGATGTATGGGACTATAATTGTTAGTCTATGGCTCACTCCATTAGCAGCCACAGAGAGGACATTATACCTTAGAGCAATGTGTGTCCCCCAACCAGGTTCTGAATTAATTATTTGTCAGGTTGATTGAAACTGTGTTTTCATAATGAACTTAAGCGGGAATGTCCAAAGCTAGTTTACACTGATCTTTGTCAACTTAGCGCACTCTGCTCCTGAAAGGTACCTGCTATCCTGACATGTGGACATGTTAATAGAAGGCTAATCTTCTTCAGTTTTGAATAATCACAGTATACGCACTTGTTCCCTGCTATCTTTCTTATTTGCATACAAGTTTGTGCTTGTGGTACCACATATAGGTGTGGACAACCTAGCTGTTCTATGCATAGAGTTGGAGAATTGAGTCTGGAAATCAGACTGTGACCCACGAGCAAAGTGCTTTAGGTCAATGTCTGCTGTAATGCATGTATAAGTAGTCCAATTTTCTGAGAGAGTTCCATTTCCCCCTCTCCACGATACTCCCAACATTTTCCCATATCTCCTTCACCCCCCTGTCACAATTCTCTCAATTTTCTCCAAGTCTCATCTCCTCAACTACTGGACTAAGCAAACAGGTCTGTGCATAGAACCTGAAGCAAAGAAAAGAAATTTGGTAAGTTTCCTCACCTTTATATAGAAAATGATCAATGTTGGGTTTTGGTTTTTTAAATCTTTTTCAAAGTTTCATATATTCATGAGATTCCATTCAAAATGTTTGCCTGTAAACTCATGACTTGGTATAATTGGAGCACACAAATTTTCATAGAAATTAGTCAGTATATAAACATACTTGAACAAATCAATTGAAAATATCAATAAACATTTAAACATTTTTTTCCTTCCTGTCTCATTTCAGCTTCTCTAGTATGGAAGCAGATGGAAAGCAATAAATCCAACAACATCTGATCCTAAAACATACCTAAAAATTTTCAGGTTTTCTGAATGTTTTATTGCTCCTTCCAAGTCTTTTTCCAAAAGCTTGCTGCTTGCTTTTTTAGTGTCTGTATTTAGACTGTAGAAACCATATCAAAGGCCTTATCTTATTAGCACCTTTTCTTTAATCACAACAATAATATGAATTACTTCAGTTAGAAGGCTGGCATATATGCTCACTTTCATGATTCTACTATCAAATCAAAGATCTCAGAATTACTTCACCAGTAACATTCTGAAAGAAATTGCGTGCATTCTGCATGTTGTCAATAAATCAACCATGAAAAATATTTCAGCCAGGACATACTGGATGATGTTAGTGAAGTAACAGGAAGGTTACCTGCAGCTATAGCTGGCTATACTTTTTCCTCCTTGCAGCTGCCAGATGGTGTTGAACAGAAAAAAATCCTATGCAGAACAGCTGAATTTTTACCAGGTAAGTGTGCCATTACACACAGCGTTTTTATCTATTCAGATGTCTTAGGGGAATTATATATGCATATTTGATCCAACAGAAAAAAGAAAATATTGAATAATCAGCACGTTCTTTGTGTTGTCTTTCACACATTAAATTATAAATTATACAGATAGAAACCTCTTTCTCTCAAAAAATCCCCACCTGATCAAAGCAACAAAACCTACTGGAAAAAAAAACAACCCACAAACAAAAATACCTTTACATAGCCTAACATAATTTAAAATATAACAAAAGCTATTGCATGGCCTACATGTATTTAATAAGAATAATAAAAAACAGGACCTTTTACTATTCTTAAAGAAATAAAATAATTTTGTAGGCTGAACTATGTATTCCAGTCTCATCTTACAGTACTACAAACATATTCAAGACACAATTCAATGGACCTGACATGGCAAAACACTAATCAAGACTTTGGTTTTGTTCATTTTTTAAATAAAGGAATGGCTACTGTAATTAGAATTACAGGAGTCATTTTTAGATGGAGTAGGCAGAATGCAATGAACCAAGGCAAAACAAAAATCCAAACCTCCAAATCTTACTCTTGAAGAGAGAACGGGGGAAACTTTCATGACCACATATGGTCCCCTCTGAAAGAGCACTTCCCACACTAACTTCCCACTAGTACTTTATGAAGCATTGGTTGAAAATTGATTCAAAAGAAGGATGACCTAGTGAGTCACCAGTATCATTTAAGGAAACATAAGAAATACCTTCAAGACCTACTTGCCCTACTATTTGATCTTAGCCTATTTATAAGAGCGCTGTCTGAGATTGCATACATTTATTCAAATACTTGAATAGATTTTTAAAATATCCTCTGTATGGAGAGCACTCTTTCCACATTTATTATGGAAGCAGATGAGAACTGCTATTCTCCAGTACTTTAGAAGTAAAACCACAGTAGTAATTTCTGGGCCTATCACTGCCACCTTCTGAAACACTAAAATGCTAGTCCTATAAATTCATTAAAAATAGCATACTGTATTTATACATTACTGACATAGCCAGTGTTTACTCCAGATAGAGTGCCTCCTTGTTAAAACCAAGTTTACTAACCTGTGCCTGTTTGTAGCTCTTATTACAGAGCCAGGATAGGGTGAAGGTCTTGCAGTTTAGCATGATTAGCCATTTGTGAAGAATACATATTTTTTAAACTTCACCATTAATGTGTTATTCTGTAAATAGATGAGGACCTGTGCATGTTTAAAATGAAATTTACACATTAAACAACTCAAGATGATCTTTCATTTCTTTAAGAAATTAATTCACTGCTAATGAAGGGTGAAAGACTGAATTAGTCATTAATTTAACATTTCCCTCTTGATAAGATCAGCTGAGCTACTACTTCTCACTTACAAGGATATGTCAGGGGAACAAATCATTTTATAACAACTCAGTGAAATGTGTAATCATGGTAGTATTCACAAAACACATTAGCTAGAAATTTACTGAGCAACCTTCAGATTATTAGAATAACTGATTAATGAGCCTTCCTAAAACCATATGGGCATCATCCACAAACATTTTAGAGACTCAAGTTTAAAACTGTTTTAACAATTATAAGTTCTAAAAATGACCACATGTAGATTCTGCTTTTCAAAAGGAAATACGTAAATCAATATGTATACGAGTTCCTTGTATAAGGTTTTGGAAAAAAGAAAAAAAAAACCCAGAAAACTCAGAATAATGTGATAATCAATGTAATATCAGCCTGACTAAAAAGAAAAATAAAGGAAGTAGAGGTAGGACATAAGTCCTGTTGGAGATGTCTTCATCTGCATTATATATTCAGTATTCAGTCCATCTTTGCCTTCCCCCCCCCCGTTTTTTAATTTTTTTTAAAAAAAATTATCTTATATTATAGGCTCCAGTTTGTACTAGCAGCATGTAAAAAGCCTTTTTAGAGAATAAATATAGCACTTAAAAGATTTAGCTGTAATTTCCAGGACAGACTGGTTTACTGAATGTTTGTGTGTCCAAAGACAGACTGAAGATTAGATATTTGTCTTCTATGGAACTTTGCAAGACCATGCTGGAAGGCAGCTTTATTGCATGCTTTACTAGCAGCTGAGTTCCCAGTAGCACGGTACTGCCAGCAACACTATTATTTGTTCAGATAATTCAGTGTGTGCAACTACAAGAAGGAAAAAAGTCCTTACAAATCAATATCATCTCAGGCTAAAGCAAAAACAACCTGAACCCAAACCAAAGAATCAGGTAATAATCATAACCTTCCTGCTGAACAGCATTGCAATGTCACATATAATCTTTCATCATTCTACATATGAATCCAAAGCTCCAAACACCTATTCTGAAATATTGAAATTATCTATCAGGATGGTAGTTACAAAGATAGCACCCAAACCTGAGGAAAAAAAAAAAGGAAAGGAGTTCTTTGGAAGACAGCATGCTTGAAAGTGTTTATGCTTTTCAGTCCTACTGTCCAAACCTGAATGAACAAAAGTTGGGAAAAACTTTATTTAGGCTTTGGCTTGTCATTCTTATTGAATCAAAGAATTAAAAAAATAGATAAACCTTCACTTTTACTAACCCACTAATCTCAGTTTTAGACATAGAAGTAGACAACAGTCTACGTTTTATACTCAAATCTAAGAATGTTCATCAAATACCAGACAAGTATATGATCTTTTTTGTAGATATAACACATAACTTCATAAAATATAGCAATACTCCACAAAGAAGTATTGTACAAAGATAAATGCTTGCATACAAATAACAGCCTATATCTCTCTGTGTATATTCTTTACACGTATTTTTTACTTTAATGGCAATATAATTAAAAGTCTTCCTCATACATGTGGAATTTTACAATCATTTTGCCTCTGTGGTAATGGCCTACACATTTGCCTAAATGCTTTTCTGGCAAAGAACACATCTGAAATATATTATTTTCAAAGAGATGTTATACACTTCTTTTTCAATATTGAAAGATATGTTTGATTCAATTTCTGAGTTGTTTTTTTTTTTTCCCTTAACTACCATTTTTCCTTCAGGTAATAAAATTAAATGTAAACATGTATTAAAAAAAACTGCACAGGAAACAGCAGCATGTACTGTTCACCAGCAAGTACTAGACTATTCTTTATAAGCACTGGAAATAAAATCTTGTCGTGTTCTTTAAATAAAATATCTTGCTTTTATCTGACAGCAACTTTACATCAAATCAGGGACAGAAAAACATAGATATCTACCGCAACATATAGAAATCAAGTCCAGTTGTTGTAATAAGCCCTGGAACACTCATTTTGCTAATATAAGTCCCCAAAGAAGACAATTGGAAAGAGCAGCACCCCAGCTCATTTTTATGATAGAACCAAAAGTTTATTGGACACTTTTACCAGAAGTCTAAATGCACTTAGATTTATGTAGAACAGTCATGCAGCCAGTTGTGGTTTATTCTAAATGGAAATACATCTGTAGTACACAGCTAAGATCAAAGAGCCACTTGGAAGAACTGCCAAATACAAATATGAGATATTACAGCTATTTGGTTAAAATGACCTTCTTAACTCTCTCACTGTAGAACTAGGATTGAAATATAAAGGAAATAATGATAAAGGAGACAGAGAGATTCTCCAAGAAGATCTAGGTTAAGATTACATTAACACCAGATCAAAAGGCTTTATTATTATTATTATTATTATTATTATTATGAAGAAGAAGAAGAAGAACTGAAAGTAAATGCCAGTTTTGAAATGTTTCATTAGAATACTACGGACTGCCACCTGAGAAAGCTACATGAAAGCATAAGTTAGGTTCCTCGTACTTCTAATGTATACAGGAAAAAGAAAAAACATGTTAATTTTAAGCTATCTGGTTAAGATGTTAATAATCTTACAATTACTTGTGTAGATAATTTGTAATATCTACACCTTAGTTCACAACCATATAAAATCTACTGCTGGTGTAAGACAGGACAAAATAACTCACTTAGTTACTGCCAAAGAGCTCATTTCAATTCTTAGACAGGTTCTGGACCTCCATTCCTTCTTCAGTGGCTTCATGAATTTTGGGAAAGGGGGTGTTTATCTTTTTTTAAAAGGAAAAATTAACCCTATTAATCTCAATACTTTAAGATCAGCAGCTGTTCAGATGCTTCACTGCTAGGATTTAAGTGAAGAAAAAGCAATCTCAGTTTACTTCCTGCCAGTGTGTACATAAACAACATTTATCACAATAAGCACTAACTTGCCCATATACTCAGCCAGCTATCTCGGCTCATCTTCTTCTTTAGATTCTTAGTGAAAAATCCTTTCATACTCTGATTTCATTGAAATAAGATTTATTCTTCTCTTGATTTTCCTTACTCAGTTTTTTTCTAACATATTTACTTGTCTTGCTTGCTTTTTCTCTGGTGTGTTTTTGCAAATTTTTGACTAAGACTTAGTGCACGAGTCCAACATGTTAAGGGAGGAAAATGAAAACTAAACGTATACAAGCAACTACAGATGAATAAAACAGTAAGGGTTATTGGTTTTACTTGATTCTGGCTTGACTGAAGTATGCCAGTTCCACACTGACTTACACTGCTGATGAGGGACCTGGGCTTGTGTTGCGCAAGGGACCAGTGGGGCTCTGGTGACTTTACACAGTTTTAAGAGAAGTCAATGGAAATTCCTGGGTATTTGGCACCTCATGGGGAAAAAAAGTCACTTTGTTGGCTGGCTACATATGGATTCAAGAGCCCAACTTAGTCATTTTTTTAATAGCATGTCTGTCCATACTGTTTAGTGCTATGTATACTGAAAAAAAAATCTGTTTTCTTCCTTTCATTTCCCTCTTTTACCACAACGTGTTTTTTTTTTTTTTCCATAAGAGCTCCAAGCAGGTTTATTAATATACAAAGCTGCTTCACTGAGCACTATGGGACAGCTTCCTACAACAGCATTTTAACCCATTATTCAGTAATCTCAGCTCTCATGATAAGAGGTGTCTGAGCATGTCACCTCCACTGATTGCACTCACAATGTCTATAGTTCTGTCCACCCATGTAACTTTAAAACTGCATGCAAATGCAAAGTATATTTAATGGGTTTCCAGTGCAATACAGCTAGCACATTATACAGCCACAAGACCCAGTCCTCCCAGCTTTACCTTAAAGTAAGTTAACTTTGCAACACAGCCAGGATCGATTTGCTGGAAAAACAACCCACAGGAACCAGCTATCCTATTGCTCCAACTGGTATGAAATTTATGTACAATATGTTTTTACTATGCCTTGGAGCTAAGTTTACCTAAAAGTAAAACAGGACCCAGATTTTTTTATTTTATTTTTTTTTAACTTCTGTCATGATAGTTTGGTGCAATGAGACAGCCATTTCTCTTTTGTCTTCTAGTACATGTGAATTTACAACAGGGTGCAGAATCCCTCTCTTAAACATCTGTCTGGTGCTGTGCATCACACCAACCACAGGGCGCATCACAGCAGAGCAGGTATGGAGGATGGTCCTCTCTTGCCCCACTGAGACTGGGTCTGCTGAGGAATCTACACAGTTCCTAATATATTTTTTCTAACATTATCATCTTAATAGTTCCTTCAACATTATATTTTGAGGAACAAACCCACAATTTATCAGGAAATCATAAGTATAATCCAAAAACATTTGAACAAGCTTAAAATATGCAGTCATATTATAAAGATGATTATGCCATTCAGTAATACAGATAAAGGAAGTAACACTGTGGTCATTAAGGAGTACCCACAAAGGAGCTTCTGTGAATAGCACCTTAAATAACGTTTCTGTTGCAAATTGCCATAAGGTAAATGATACACAAGTGCTTTCCTATCCAGCAATAAATTTTGTTCCGCAAATACATTCTGTTATCAAAGCCAAGTACTAACTACACAAACAACACAGTAGGAGGAGGGACTCAATTCCAATGCTGCCTCAAAAGAAGCTTCTTATTGTACTTGACTTGTTCCCAACAGATAAGACAGAGCTACAGCTCATTTTTCTACCCGTGATCTGTTGTTCAGACACAACATGATCCAGCCCTGTGCATAAACCTCCTGCAACTATGTCAATTCATTCCTGAGGATAAGTGGAAATGGAATTCTGAATGGAGCGTTAGCAATTTCAAGGGAAATAAATGATACAAATATTTGGCCAGTCATCTGAAATACTGAAGTCTATAGCCTCAGAAATAGTTAGGACCCTACCTAGCACCTAATTGAAGACAGGCACCTATACTCCATGTATATTAGCTATACCTCAGTTCCAGTGCATCAAGCATCAATTTCACAGAGTGCCTTGTACCTTACATAAACAGCAATATCCTTCAGCTTTCCAACAGCAGGCTGCTGCCATTATTCTAACTCTAATCCTGTCTACAGTACATGAAAACTGCAAAGAAGGTAAAGAATTGAAATAACTTGGCCACACCATTTCATTTTTCCATTCTTGCCTTTGGTACAATTCATAGTGCAAATGCTTTCCTTTCATATAAAAGCCATATTGAAATGACTCTGCAGATCACCTTAGAACTATGCCTGGTCTTGCAAATTGAGAGATTTCTGTCTAGTAAAAGTTTGCATGGTGCAACAGTAAGTTGAAAAAAGTATACTATTAGTTGGCCACAAGTGTTTATCACCTGATATAAATGTGTGTCTCGTACGCAGGCATGAAATCAAAGGTAGGATTAGCTCTAAAAAGTTCAGGTTTGCTGAAAGAAATAGAAATAAAGTTCTGGTAGTGAAGCTGTGGTATATCAGTAATCTACGTAACACAGAAGACACTGTCTGTTAAAAGAAGCCAATATTACAAGAGTCATCTAGAATTCTAGCATGGAAAATAAAATGGCAGACACAGCAAATTATTAGTGTTATCCTGCAACAGTAGAAAACCTGGACTTGGAATTAGTGCAAATTATTCCTCCCTTCTCTTTACTATTTCAGCATTCTTCAAGGCATATGTAATCCTAATATGAAAATAAAGAGATATCAGAAGTAGAAATTGTGAAGAGGTTTAGAGCGTAGCAGCCTACACGTTCATATCCTAACAACAAGGGATAGCACTGTGTCCTGGTTTCAGCTGGGATAGAGTTAATTTTCTACCTAGTAGCTGGCATAGTGCTGTGTTTTGGATTTGAGAACAATGCTGATAACACACTGATGTTTCAGTTGTTGCTCAGCAGTGCTTACACCAGTCAAGGACTTTTCAGCTCCCCATGCCCTGCCAGGGGCACAAGAAGCTGGGAGGGGGCACAGCCAGGACAGCTGACCCCAACTGGCCACAGGGCTATTCCATACCATACGGCGTCACGCTCAGTATAGAAACTGGGGGGAGTTGGCCGGGGGGGCAGCGATCGCTGCTGGGGGCCTGGCTGGGCATCGGTCAGCGGGTGGTGAGCGATTGCATTGTGTATGTTCTTTTATCATTATTATTATTATTTTATCTTTCTCTGCTGTCCTATTAAACTGCCTTTATCTCAACCCACAGGTTTTACTTTTTTTCCAATTCTCTCCCTCATCCCACTTGGGGGGGATGGGGAGGGCGAGCGAACAGCTGTGTGGTACTTACTTGCTGACTGGCATTAAACGACATGCTGGAACATTGTAACAGGGTACTAACATCTGGTATGTGGAATTACTGAAAGTCTGTTACAACAGCAGACCTTGTGGTCTGTAGAATCCTAAAATGATGACAAATCAGCTATGATCAAGATGGAATAGTGACCACAACTGATAATCCACAGGAGACCATTGATCACTCTTGGCAGGACAGTCTCTGTACAGTGCGCTAACACTAAGCCAGATCGGAGCTGATCCAAAAAAATGCCAGCCTGGAAAATAAAGAGCCTCTGGCTTCTCAGCAGCATCCTGTGTGAGTAAACATGAGCTATTAACTGCTCTTGGTGTGAATGATGGGTCCATGAATGAAGGGTTCTTCCCAAAGCTGGGCTGAACACTGCTGAGAGGGGGAAAATGCAACTTTCCCCTTGCCAAGAGGCTCTCCCCAGTAGGCCGAGGCAGTCGGTACCCCTGTGGCTTGGGTGGCCTTTGCTGTGCCTGACTCGCCCGGTGGCTTACCTGCTTCCAAAGCTGGTGATGGCTATTGCAAAGGCAGGCACAAGTGGGCTTTGAAACCAGTAACCAGCACAGGCAACTGAAACCATGAAACTGTGTTATCAGCTGACAGAGTCTTCACAAAAGTGATCATACACTTTCATGGAAAATAACCAACGAATGAATTTTGATCAGTGACATTTTAGCTTTACCTTTAGCTTTAACTGTTCCTGCAACTGCTAATAGTAGTTCAGCTATATCAAAGATAAAGATATTGGAACTGGTGCTGAAGACAGGCTGCCTAACTAATTTTTTAAAGCAGAGATCTACTACCCTATTCTGAAATAACTTGAATAATGGGGGTATACAACTTTGGTTAAAATGTGGAAAAAAATTTGTTTCCTAAATCTTTTTTTTACCTACTTATAATTATGCCTTCCCTCAGTCACCTTCATACCAATTTCTGCAACCTTTCCTTACAAGTCCAGTTTTCTGTAATTGTAATTGTTTTCACTGTTCACCCAGTTCTTCTGCAATTGCTTTATATTGTGATGAATGTAGACTCATCACATTCCAACTGAGAATTTACAAGGGTTAAACAGCTGTATTAGTTAACATTTTGCCAATTACACTTTTGTTTATACATCTCAGAATAATTTTGGTCATCTTTTGCTCAGTGAGAAATCATGGCCAACATGTAATAAGACCTCTGTCTTTAGAAAAAATATCCAGTCAGTCATACCCAATGTTGTATTTGTGCAGTTATCTATTTCTAAGTCTGTAACTTCATATTCACCACCACAAAATTGCCTGATTTAAAAAAAAAAAAAAAAAAAAAACAACCAAAAAAAACAACCCACAACATTTCATTACTTTGTCAAGCCTTGGGCATCGTCTGTAATTTTAAAAGCCCTTCCCTGCTGTATTGTTAAAGAAAAATTTTGGACCCTAGTCAGATTCCTGCTGAATCTCTCTCAGTGCGCTCTTGAAGTCTGATAGAGAGCTACTGATAGCAATTCTGATTTGTCAGTCTTCTAAACATTCCCAACATAGCAATATATCCCATATCCTTAACTGATACATATTTTTTTCAGTTGCAATGTCTGTTTTGGTTTTTTTTTTTTTTAACTTGGGAAATCCTACTTTACTTAGTTTTTCCCTCACACAGATGCCATTCCATATATCTGACAGATCTTGTCATTCTTCTTTACTCCTCTGTCCAAGCTTTTATATATATTTTTTTTATTTGAAAACAATAACTCTACAGAGCATGCAAGATGAGCTCACACCATGAATTTACTAAGTAAAACAATAATGCGATGTTTTATTCCATATAGGAAATTCTTATAGAATTTGGAAATTCCTAATATTTAATTTGGTTACAATTTAACCACTACTAACATCTGAGCTAATATTTTCACAGAACTGTTTGTGAAAAACCTAAGGTCTTATATCTACTCTCAATAGGCACCTCAGAACCTATCCTTTTATATGCAAAGTTAGTATTAATTTTTCTCCACGTGCGTTGTCTTCAGCTGAAGGATCTCAGACTTCTTGGGAGATTTTCTGTTGACTTTCATGGTGTTAGCCATCTGAAGTTCCCCTTATGCTGGTTATAGTAGCAAAATTTAAAAAAAAAAGTGTGTAGTGCATGATAAGTGCCTAATATAGATAGATACCAAAGAACCTTTAGGAGCCACAGTCCAAATACAACAACAGATTGTACTACACCTCCATCTCATCCATTTCTAGACTTCTCAATGTAAATTTTTTGCCCCCAAAAGGGGCAAGATGCAGAAGAAAGTATATTAAAGAAAAGATAAAGGTAAATTTTTAAAAATCATTAGGTACCTAAATACACAGATTGATGAAAATAGTTTTTCCATAGAAGTTATGAGCATGGTTTTGATAATTCTGCTAGATATCTTCAAATATTTTAAAATCTGGTCCTACATACCTATCTGAGGCCACAGTGGAAACGTAACATTAACCAAACTTTCCTCCAGTCTTAGCCTCATACTCCACATAATACTTCTTCCTGAGCAGAACTATACTAGCAGAAACTGTACTGCCTTTAAGGACAACATATTGTATTTCTGTACATTATTTTAGATATTCAGGTGAGAAGTAAAAAAATATGACAAAATTAGGTCAGAAAAGCCAGAACATCATCCAGAAAACTGTTCATCAGATCTTTAGCATCTGTCAGCATGAAAAATCATATATGATTAATTTATTTTTAGGAGTCTGTATCCTCCTGTAAAACTGCACATCTTGCCTGCTTCAGCATATTAAGGCCTCAGGGAGGTAAAATGCAATAGTCATCCTTTACAATCAAAGCGGGTTTAACAAGATTGTTAAGGGAATTTTCTCAACATCCCCTCAACAGCTGCATGGGCAACTGGTCAACTAGTGAGCCATGGCCATGCTTTTTCAGTTCATGTCCCAATCATCACTATATCCTACCCAACCTATGCACTTATTACTTGACATGCTTTCCCTTTCAGCAGCACATGAACAGATTACATAGTATCAGCCTGGCCTTTTAAACCTCTGTACCCAACCCTGTATTATCTGATTTCACTGAGGCACAAGTGAGATAAAACTGGTATGTTCGTTTTTTGTTTTTTTTTTCTTATAGAAGCAGCAAAAGGAATTATGAGAAAAAGAAATAAAATATAATGCTTTAAAATACTTGTTTAATATTTCAGTTGATTGGCTACCATTACAGAAATGTGTTACAATATCACAAAAAAAAAAAAAAAATCCTAGCAAGAGGCGAAATGCTCTACAAAGCAGCACCCAGTCTGCAATTGTAAGTCAAGGAAGACTGCAGAATATGAAGAGGAAGGGATATGTCAGGTTTGTTTTTTGAGCTTATTCTCGTTGTCATTTTGAAGGGATTTTCTTTCCCCCTTTCCCTGCATGGAATCTGATATTCTCAAGAAAGAAATTCAGAATAGGAGAAGTGTTAAAAGATAAAGCATTATGTGGGTACAATAGGAGAGTCAAATTGAATCATAAAATAGGAGTGTTACATAAAAGAGACAGAAAGGAAATTAGACATTTACCTAACAGTAAAAGTAATAATGCAGCTATGCAAATGTCTGCTGCTGCATCAAGCAGTTATCACCAATTCCAGCGCATTTTTAACTGGAGTTCTGTAGGTGTTAAAGACCGTGGTTAGACAGAGACAGGTCAGTGCTTGCGCACCTGAAATTTGCACTGTCTGCCATATGTCGCTGCAGTGAAATTGCAACGCTCTGTCAACTTCACCTTACTTACAGTGAACTAGAGGCATTTGCTATGTCTGCTAGTGCCACCTAGAGTGAGCTGATCACAGCTATGGTGTTTCTGATTCTCCCTTTAGTTCCACAGCAGTGATTTGATCAAGCAAGAATAGCTACCTGAAATGCATCAAAAAGGTATTTAAAAACAGCAAAAAAGCTCTTTCATTATACAGACAAATTGGCATAGCAAATGGAAACAACACTATTGAGAAAAAGAAACAGGCAGGAAAGCAAGCAGGTAAAAACAGAGGCAGAAAGATCAATAAGCAGTCAGATAAAGATTAGCCTAGTAAGCAAAATGCAAGCCAGATCATTTGACTTTTGCTAACAGATATGCAAACCAAAAATAGATTATTCAGCTTGTAGAGAGAGACAGGCCACAGATGGATAAGATGAAAATATATTTGTGACTTTGGAATGAGACTTTTTTTTTTTATATCACCGTATCTGCTTTATTCCATTTCAAATACAAAAAGACCATGGCTTTTGTTATTCTGCATTAGCCTGTTCTGCACGTGTGTGATAGTTGGCAGATAGTATGATCAACAGAACAATACAACACAGAAGGGAAATTCAGGAGCAAGGGCATTAAACAGATGTATGTTTGGCAGTGAAGAAAACATTGGGGGATCTGGGGGCAACTCCTATCTTTGTCATAGACTTATTTATACAGCCTCTGAGCATGTCTAAATAGCTCGCCAGAGAGTAGGACAGAGTCTTAAGCTAGAAACAGAAAAAAGGATGTCTTGTCCAGTACCTATGCAGCAGTGTCTTGATTGCAGCTGGGTTCATTTGGGGCTTTTAAAATACAGCTTTTAAAAAAGTCAACAGAAAAGAACAGCATAGATTTTAAAATGATGTTTTAGCAAGTAAAGATTTTAAAGGCAGGTAGAGGTGGCTCTCTTTGCTTAGGTCTGCCAGCAAGATGCCCTCATTTAAAGTTATGATTTTCACATACATACCACATAGCTACTAGGTAGTAAAAGTTGGGTTTTGTGGCGTCACAGATGATTACACAGAGTTTGGAAAGCCAGGATGTAATAGTAAATTTCATCCAGGTAGTATAATCCTAACACTGGCTACTCACAACCTTTATTCTCACCCTACAATATCGATACTGTCCTTCCAAGAACTAATTCATCCTTTATTTCAGAAACTGAATAATAAAGACAGTTGGCATGTGTGAAGAACGCAAAGTGTTACTGTTCTTACTTTTCTGAAGGTTCTGTTATTCTAAACATGAAAGATTTCTCTGCTCTAAGGTCCTGAATTCCAGGACAAAAATCTTTTTCATGTACATGATTATTATTGCTAAGTGATGCTAGTCATCATGAAAGTTAATGGTTTCCAATACAAAAAGCAATTTCTATTGAGTCATAACACTTACATTGGAAAGGTGACAGGGTGCCTCCTACAAAGCACACCATTAGAATGATGCTAACTTAAAGATAATCACCCACAAATGCCAAGAAGCTCAAAGGTAAGGTTAAGATACTCACCACCCATAAAGATCAGTTTCATGTTGTGTGGTCTTTGTGCACATATAATGAAGTTACACTATTTGTCTCTCAAAATCCTAATTTTATTTTCAGTAAACACTGTGGAACTGGTGAAGAATGAGGATTACAGGAAACAGTGGTGGAAGTTGTACTTCACTTAATAAAGAATTCCTGATGAAAATATGTAAATTGGCAACTGCTTATATGGAAGTGAGAACTGAATCCACTATCTATTTCACTACTTATACACTGAGATGCCCCAGCCAAAAAGTATCTCATATTACTTGGAAACCAGAAGGGAGACAAAATCCCAAAGAATTTATAATTTGAATAAACTGAGAAAGCATGTGACATTCAAAAGATTATCATCCTCATTTCAAGGAAATGCAAAATGGAAGACATAATTTGTCCTCCACGAGGACAACAAGAAGTGTCTTCAAAAGGTTCAGCAGATATAACAGTTCCCAGACCTGGAGAAGCTGGATAGACATTGTTCTCGCTATTGAGCGGGACATGACAGAGTATACAACTGGCAGCTATGTATAATGAACAACTTGAGGCGTTGACAGGGAGCTAAAGACCAATTGATTTGATGAACAATAAGTGGTGATACCAACATTTATGTGGTTACAGAGTCAGACAGAAATGTATACATACAAATATGGAGAAAGGCTGTATTTTTACCAACCTCTGTAGTCTTTTTATTAAAGATTTTCATGCAAGACAATACCTAATCCAAAATCCGCAATCTTTCCTTCAATCACTGAAGTCAGAAGACAATTCAGCATGGAATGTTCTGTGATGATATCTAAAACTCATACCTCCTAATATGATGGAAATCCTTTAGGCAAAACTGAGACAGGAGACATCATTAAATTACAGTCAGTTTTAGGCACTAAGCAGCTTTTGTTTGCACTATTAGGAGTCCAGAACAACACATTTTCTGAGACAGAAGTACCCAATCTTGTAAAGAGATTTCTCTCATTTTCCAGCATTACCTCTTGGTTTCAACTGCAATTTATAAATGCTGTTAAAATGCTATTAACTGTTATACTAATAATTGAATAGAAATTGTTAAAACAGATTCAAATTAAGAAAAATTCAAATTCTTCTTAAAACAGAAGAGTGTGCCTTAAGGAAGGAATTACTAGATGTGTGCAACTGCCCTTTTCTAATTCAGTACAGGGATCTCATGGTAAATTATTTTTAAAGTGCCTTTAAAAAAGCACGTGCCACCCTGCAGTTGAAGAAGATCCTTCAACAAGATACTACATTAGCAATTTTCCTCTTAAAGTTTCACTCTTTTGTCTGCATTCAACAAATTGAATTAGAAGAGAAGGTGAAATGCTGTTCCTTCTAGAAAAAGGCCGTCTGGTGGATGGCTTCAGATAAGGAGAGAGAAGAAATGGGAGATATATATGCTAATAGCTGAACAAAATAGAATTTTGATCATACTGATTTGAACAAAACAGATATACACTATACATTGGTTACTGAACAACAACTCATATACCAAAGCTATATAGTATGAAAACCAGTACATATTCCTATAGGAATATTTTTGTGAAGAATTGTGGCTGTGTGTAGAAAAAATTATGATGCATAAAAAAAACACAAGAGGAAAATGCTGTGGTTTGTCTGGTATTTCTTTAAACTTCGAGGATGGAATAGGATATGATCACAGTGATAATGGATAAGGGTAACATACTGATAAATCCCAAACCTAGTCTAACATGTGGACTGGCCGAGTGATAAAGCAGAGTGGAGGATAATCACAATGGCAGATGCAAGTGTACAATTTGCCTGTGAAGTCAAAGCAACAATAAATCAACAATAAATTAGGTTTGAAAGGATCTTGTATTCAATTTATTTATCTATTTACATAACACTTTCTACTGGTCAACAAAGCTTGTATGATGTATGTGGGAATACTTATATTATTTCATTTTCCATTTCTTAACATGACGACTGTCTGCGGAAGCTCATGTAGAGCAACTGTCCTTCAAGAGCGAGACTGTTGTTTTGACTCATATAGTATAAACAGACAAATGAGGTACATTACATTTTATGCTGAATATATGCATACTCTGTAATTGTTACACACCATATAACTATGTCAATAGGATTGGCACTTTTTTCAGAATGTAAAGCGATTGCCTTCACTTTTCCTCCACTATGTATATACATTTTATACCCATACAATTTGTCTATGTTGTACAGTGAACCAGAAATATGTGGATTTGCTCAAGTAAAACTGCACAGCCACCTTAGCATGTCATCTCTGCATATCAGCTACCTTGGGAGTACGTATACAGCACAGATTCTGCAGCACAGCATAAAAGGGATGACTTACCTCTTGAAAATTCCACTGACTTTCTGTCTCTGGTAGCATCAAATTCAAAACTACCTTCCTGATGTACAAAGCTTCGTGTATAAGCCTTTTCTATCACACAAATCCTTTTGCCTTCAGTGCCACCTCAGCTTTCTGCAAGTTTCCCACATTAATTCTTTAGACTTTCTTAAACCTTTTATTTTCTTTGAATATTTTGCCTAAGCTTTGTCAAATTAGCTCCCCACACTTGGAATGCCTTCGTTGCTTTCATCTGCCAAGAAATCCTTCCCTGTCCCAAGCCATTAGTGCCAGGATTTTTCTTCCCTTCAGTGCCTCCTAAATTATCCTAACACACTCTTTGCATTTCCCAAATACTTCTCCTGAGCCTCAGTGTTTTTCTTGGCTAATACAGATTCCAAGTGTCTTGAGGCAGAGAGCTTGTTTTACCCATTTAAAAAGCCTTGTAAGTTTACAGCTTGTATAACTCTTTCTTCAGAATAATAGCTGTAATATGCACTACAGCTGTAATATACACCATGCAATAATATACACGTGCATTAAAGACCAGTTAACCAAACAAAACCACATCCTTAACTGCACACTTTTGCCTGTGTAAACCAGAAACTAGTCAATAAAAGATTAAATAGCTTAGGACTTAGATAGATTTCAGTAGGGGAAAGAAAAAAATAAAAGCAAAGCCAAGTTAGAATAAAGTTAAACCGAGGGGAAGCAAAATTCACAGAAACATCTCATGGTTCTGAAAAACACAGAGGACATCCTATTTCTGCACTTAGAAATTGATACATTACTTTAGTCAAAACACTAATACACAGTTTAGAACACTTTAAGTTGCTCTAAATGACATCTGTGCTAAGGACTTTGGAAACAGCAGGATATACAAAAGAAACTGATAGTAGGTGGGCAGAATAGCATACAAAAAAAGACATGAAAAGTCTTGCAGCGGAGGGCATATCTATAAGAACCACAATGCATCTGTGGGTGTGTGAGAAGTGAAAGCTCCCAAATTTATTGGTGGCTTCTCTCCAGCCCCTAAAATCTGACTGTTGCTTAGAGTGTTACCAGCCAGGTCTACAAACTCAGGAGAAGCAGTTGTTATAAGCAAACTGTTCATATTTAATTTATTTCTATATCCGCTAAACCACTCATAACATTTACACCTTTGTGCATAATTCTGCAAATATATCCATGATGTAAGACACTGCATTAATTATCAGGGACTTTTCCTTTCTCCCTTATAATGCACTCATACACACTGACTTCCCACCCCACAGGCAAGCAAATGACTCTTTGCCATTCTTCTAAAAGCATATTTTATCTCAAAATGTTTGATTTAATGCACATATTCCCATATGTTTTCATTTTTTATCTTTCCTAGTAAAACAAATTATTAAATAGGTATATGATAACATATGTTAACATACTTATTTTTAATCCAAATGGATTTTTATTTTACTAGGAATGCACTTAGCATTTTTAAAACAATTGGTTTTCATTTGAAAAAAAATAATGGAAGAAATGGAGAAAGAGGTGTTCCTCGATCCAAAACCTTATATGAAGTTAAACGTTTTTTCTTTCAAAAAATGTCTGGTTTTCCAAGCAAAGAAAGTTTATTTTAAAATTGAACCTAGGGCTAGTATCTATGAAACGGGGCTAACTGTATTGTAAGTACAGCAGTTGTCTTCCAAATTTCGTATTACTTAATGTTACAATACCAGAAAATTATACTTCCTAATACCAGACTGCAAGGTGATCTAGAAGTATTTAAAGCTA
>VZTL01023920.1:6352-19698 GCA_013400535.1 Scopus umbretta | reverse complement strand
GTCCTGGGCAACCAGCTGTAGGTTGCCCTGGTTGAGCACGGAAGTTGGACCAGATGATCTCCAGAGGTTCCTTCCAACCTCAATCATTCTGTGATTCTGTTATTCTATGATTCTGTGAACTCTATAAGGAGACCCAGTGTTCAGCAAAATATCAAAGTCATGCCTGTGGTACAGGACACTATGCATGTATTCCTGTGTTCTTTCTCCCTAGACATCAGCTTCAGAAACAGTTACATCATAGAAGCAGTGTATCACTGACTTAAGCCTTAAACACAGTCACTTATCACTGACTGTCCCAATTTGAAAGATTACTTTTCCCCAGTTCACTACTGTTCCAAAGTCATCCCCAGAACTAAGCAGGATAGAATAGCTGATGACCAGAGCTATTTCAGTGGAACATCTGGCAACTTCATTCAAACCAAGTCCTATAGCAGTTTAAACTCTAGACTATGCATCAGAACAGAAGAGCAAGCATTCAAACAGCTTCATTCACTCTGGCATGAATATTGTAACCACTTTAAATGACTAAATAACATTTATTAAATGACTTTTTAAGTACATGTCTGAGCTGTCAAGGTCTGAAAATCTACATCCAGATATTCATCAGTACTGTTATTCCACTGGAGTAGGAGGACTGTAATAACTCCATACTACAACTACATTTAGTTTTATGTATGATCACATAACAACTATACCTCCAGCACAACTGTTAGTATTGGTGGCATTAAAATAAAGCCACCTTACATCAACTTATGTCATCTAGTCCCTGGAATACTATTATATCACCAAACCAATGTAAGAATATTCATTTTAATAAAGGAGTTAGAATGTTTTAACTATGACAAAATAGTTAACATATAATCAATTTTGTGTTTTAGACAAGTCCCTCCATCAGTTTACAATCTCCTTGTACCTAGGAGATTTCTTTATGAAATCTTACTGGTTCAAGACCTTTACAGGTTTCTGAATATTTAATATTTTCCTCAAAGACGAACTTTTGGAAGTGAATGAATCCATAAAGCTTCCACTTCCCACTTTTTCCCCCACTTTTAAATTACAGTTTTCTGTAATTGAAGTGAGAAAATTGTAACCAAATGTTTTTTAAAATACAATCTACTTAGAGATTTCTTTCTTGGTGTCTGAGGACTGCGATTTTAACATTTGGCGTTGAAAAAAGGCCAAGTAATTTTTTCCTTCAATAGATAAAAGCAGAACTCCTCACTTAGGCACACATTAGTGAATCCAGAATGACGACTTCTACTTTCAGTTATTGGAAGGAGAAAACTTTCCACATCCATCTACTTGAAAACCCTGCTTTTGTATAGGCCGTTCCAAATATCTTCCAGTTTTCTTCTCCATGAATAGACATTAAATATTTGTGCCGTAATTAAAAGTGTTTCCACTTGAGGTCTTGCATTCCATATAGGTCAGCTCTTCCTTATCAGCCTGTAACTTCAGTATTTATGAGTTTACAGTACTTTACATAGAGGCCAATTGGGTACCAAGTCACTCCTTTCATAGGGCTGAATACTCTGTAAGCTGTTCTACAAAAGGAATCAAAATATTACAACACAACCAACTAGCCATGCTCTGCAGTTTACCAAGGCTGTTTTAATGGTCTGTAATTTTAAATGGCTGCCAGTTGAGAATAATTAGAGTCCCTAGTTCTTTGGGACATTAGTTTAACTGCACTACTGCAGAGATATGAGGAAAATCTGAGATAATTTCCTGAAAGAGCAAAAAGAATATTCAGATTCCTGAAAGAGCAAAAAGAATATTCAGATAAGAAATAATCAACAACTTTGGACTCAACGCTTCATCTTGGTGTAGAACGAGCCAATACAGAAGGTACAGAAGAACTCAGTAATCCATTACACCGTTCAATTAACATTCAAAAAACTTCAGAGCAATTAAAACATAGGAGGAAAAGAAGTTTTGTATTTGAATTCAAAACATTTCTTTAAGAAAACTGGTGGTGAAACTCACTGAATTCTGATAGACTTCTGATGGTATGAGTCAAAACAACTGGAAAGGCAACTTTCTTACTGCCAGGTCAAAGTAATAATTCAGGATTTCCAATATCAGCTTCCCTGCTAAGCATTTCTAACACACAAAGCTCCAGAAAAACAAAGGGGACCTCACAAAACCTTTCACTTGAAGAATCTGTGTACACCTGAAAGTGTTTGCTGCTTGCACTTATTACTTGCAGGCCTGTGGTCTGCTGCATTACCACATGAGAGATTTACAATCACTTAGGGGGTTTGTAGATCACTCTTAGTAATAAGTTGCTTTAGCTCTGAAGACAGTAAATCAATGGTTTCAACAATCCTAAGACTAAAGTATTAAAAGGATTCCATTGTTCTACGGAGAACGCCAAGCACTTTGCACACAGGTGCCTGAAAGTAATTGATGGCAGAGATCCTTTCTTAGGTATGCATGCCTGAACTGTATTCAATTCAGGGCCATTCTCAAAATGCCATTGTTTTCTTACACACATTGTTTTCTTACTTCACGCAAGTTGCCGTTGTACATTTGCTATTTGTCAGGGGATGTAATCTGAATCTTGTTGAATTATACTGTCCTGATATCTTCTTCCCTACTCTAAATAATTAAGACTTGAGACTTGCAAGACTTGGAGGGGGAGGGAGAAGAAGAGAGATGTGTGTTTCAGGGAGGCAGGAAGGACAGGAAAAGGATGAGTAAGGTACAAGAATAAAATAGAAATAAAATATGGAAATAGGCATCCATTTACAGATCATTAATTTAATAAAGACGTGGTTTACACAGTTATTCCTAGGACTGGAAATGCTAAGCTATTATTCTCTGTTGGAAATGTCCTTTTCAGCTGCCTAAAATGTTGCATACAAAAGGTAATTCCTTAGAAGGCAGAGATTTTACAGTATTTAACATTCCTAGCTCACAGGTATTCTAAACAGCACTTTGCAAGAGGAAATACAGCATCTTACTAAAATGAAGATACCCCAGTCATATAACCTAGTGGCCAGCACAAATTTATAGCATTTCTATGTAATTGTTTTTAAGATAGATAATTAAAGGCTATATCCAGGAACTAAATGCATATGCCTCCCTTATAAGTATGCTAACCTGTTCCAGCTTCTACTGAGTTCACAATAAGAGATACATTTTTTTCCTTGTTTTCATGCTCAGGATATGGGGGAAGGTAGCCAAGTCCAGACTTCCTAGTCACAATGCAAAGTCCTTTTTCATATTATCACTGGCTAATGAAAACAGCTTTTAACAAGCACTATAATGGTGCCAAGGCTGGTAGTTAAGCTTTGCAGAGATCATTTGAGTCTCTGACTGCATTTTCAGTTAAATACTTCCAATAAAGTTCTGTTAAACATCCTTCAACATTTCTTCCTAAAGACATTATTTACTGAAGAATTGCCAACAGAAGAGCTATTCTCACATTTTTTGCATTTATTAAAACAATAGCCTAAATCACTTTTTTTAAGTAATTGACAATTCTCACTAGTGCTAAAATGCCAGGAGGAAAAATTTGGGAGTCAAATGGGCTTTCGTTTTGACAGTTTGCTTTGGAGGGAAGGGTATTGATTTCTTCAAAGAAACTATTGCCCCAGGAGTCTAAATTGGATGGGTTGTTAGACCTGCATTTCACAGTTCCTTCCCTAGCCCATCCCTAACATGCTTAAAATTCTCCACAGCAATTGTTTGTGTTAATATTCTGAAGAGCTCCTTTCTCAGAGTAGTTTGAGGCAATATGAAGGGACCTGGGCATGCAGAAACTATAGCATATGTAGGAACCCATATCTCTGTATGCTTAGCGATACAGTGTGCTTTACAGCTCATGTCCTCCTGGGGCCTCAAGAGCTAATGGACTCAAGTCCATCTGACACATTATCTTTCTGGGACACAACTAGGGCAGCCTTTTCCTAAGTGTTTGTCCGTTGTCATTGAATCATTTCCTCCCCCTCCTCCAAAGCCTTGTGGCATTCCTGAAGACGGATTTACCAGCTGCCCTGGATTCAAATTTCACTCCCACTTTTAAATTTCTAATATAAAAGCCTTTAAGAATTTGTATGCAACTACACAGACAAAAAAAAAAAAAAAAAAGGTATTGTGACATTCTTAGATTCTGCATAAACCATACCAACAGGAACAGTTGGCAAGAGGTTTGACTCAGATAATGAAAAGGATATATACCCTTCCTCATTCCTGTTCATGGTCACTCACTCTCCCACCGTTTCTTACAGTTGCTCCACATTTGGCAAGTTCAGGGAGCTAAACAGACAGAAAGACTGCTTTGTAGGTGGGTTTTATTTTATTTTGGGACAAGCAATTGACTATCCTGAAAAATATTATAGTACACGAAAGAATTTAAACAAGTAGGAATTTCACAAGTTCCTCAACATAATCTCCAATGGAAATATAAATACAATCTTTCCCTGTCTCCCAGGATTTTGAACAAGTATAGAAGCATGCAGTGAATATCCCTCAAATAAAAAGCATACTTTTTTTTTTTTTTCAATAGACATGGCCTCAGAAATATCCTTAGAAAAAAATGGTATGCAATATTCAGAGTTTAAACTATTTCTTCTCTTGTCCATTTTTAGCTCCTGAGTTGATTTATTCCTCTCCTTCTACCTGTCCAAAGTTGTTTTCTGATCTCCCTCCTGCTTCTGGCTTTTTCTTTAGCAGATGTTCCTGCCACTGTTTCTGTCTTCTATGCCTGTTTATTAAAAGGATATTTTCAAGATGTGATCTATTAAAGATGTATAAAGGAAGAGGAGAGCACATGATGAAGTGAACTTAGAAAACATGTCCAAGGCTGATCAGTGTTACATCCTTTATCAACATAGTTACAGTAGGAAATGTCCTAGTGTATAACTATATACATGTATGTATTTGGTTTTGGGTTTTTTTTTCCATTGGTATTGCTTGCTTCATCTGGAGAACTGAGGTACCAGGAAGCAGACACCTGAAGTCCACTAGGAGGGTTCTCAGCTGCACCTCACGCACCTTCTTCATGTAGATAAGATGTTTTTCTGGCTTAGCTTTACACATGTAAGTAGTTTATTGGCCTTATCCCATAAGGATACTTATTTGTAGTGATAAGAGAGCCTATCAAAAGAGGAAATAAAGATCATTAGCCAAAGTGGAACACTGTGTACCTTAGAATGAAGAGTTGGAACATTTCAAATGAAGAGGGTCAAATCAGATCAATTATAGTATGTAAAACAGTACACTGAGATGCATCGGAAGTTTCAAAGTAGACAGAGACAAATTAATTTATTTCCTATAGTGCATGAAAGCCAGCTGTATGAAGACTCTTCTATAGTTTCATTTGTAGCAATACTTAGACTTGCCTGAGACATACAAGTATTCTCCACAAGAAAAAAATAAAATAAATTAGCAGCTTCCTTCTCACAAAGCGCAAAATACCAGGCACTTCATCTATTTGGGATGCTTACAGGATTTCACATACAATAGTTTATGTTGCAGAACACCCTGTCAGCACCAATATACATTCTGAATGTACACAACATGAACACAAAGTCCCAGATAATCCACAAGAATCTCCTATTAAATACATGTTTCCCCAAGTCATATAACATCCTGAACTAAAACTTCTTATTTTTAGGGAAAAAAAAAAAAAAAAAAGGCAAAAAACCAACAAGCAAACAAAACCAAAACAAAACCACCCCACAACAAAACCCTAAGGTTATTCTAATGCAAAAAAAAGGCAAAGTATTCTCATATACTTTTCATCTCCAGCTACCAAACTGCAATTTCCAGAACACCCTTTGCTGACCCTATTGCCTATCATCCACCAGTAAAATAGCTCTCCCAACCTCTGTAGCCATAGTGAAGTGAACTTGCATGTGTAAGAACAGCTCCACACCTGCTGGCAAACCCAGCACTTTGACTCCACTACCCTTGCCCTCCTTCAGGTAGTAAAGCAAGAGACACATGGGCATATGGTCTATATTTTCTTCCTCGGTTGTTTTCTGTCTGCTTTTTGCACATATAAAACTTCTTTGATCCAGCATAGCATTTTTGCCATTCAATTCTGGTCTACTTTCCAGAACCCTTGACACACCAAGGCAGATAGAAGGCTGACAAGCTCGTTTTTTCAGTTCCCTTTCTCATTGACTTATATGAACACCTTCATGCTTTCTTCATTAATAAGATGTTGAACAGTGAGCATACATTTCTGCTTTTCTGTATTTTATTTGTGACTGGTAGGGAAAGCAGGAGCATTCATAGGCTCTCAGTGGAATACAGCAGTTATCCATTGCTTCTTCAGAGACAAAGTCCAGAGTAGTATAGGATTGCAATTACAAATGTGAAGAGAGAAAAGAAAATAGCTTGAGAGCTTTGGGGAAGAAAAATGATGGAGTTGATGATAGATACTGTCTACTAGTAAGTGACATGCTCTGTGCAGCTCTGAAAGAAGTGCAAAGAATTTAAAAACAGAATCAGCAATATTCAGTTCCTGAATGCCAAGGACAATTAGTGCTTTATCAAGAGTTTATACTGAGGACTTCATGGTAAAATGGCTCATCTTAATCCAAACTAATCTTAATCCAGGCCATTGTAATTTAAACACAGGACAATCTAACTGTCCTGTTAGCATCATTGGGATTCTGACACAGCACTGATATGGTCGTGCAGCACTAATATTACTCTGTACCACTGTGGCTCATGGACAAAGCAGCAAAGCCTTAATAATGCACAGGGCAAATACTTATAAATAAGAGTATCTCAAAAAGAAGGTTCAAATGAGCAACCTGTGTATTAGTTTATTTAGCACACTTTTATGGGGACCCAACATTGTCAGCGTTTTTTCCTCTATCTGGTTTCCCTAGTTTGATATAACCCACCAATAAAAGTAAATGAAAAAAAACAACTATATTTTTATGTAATCTAGGTAATGCAGCAATTATTTGAACACAAACTATTTGCAAGGTATAGCCCAACAGTGATTCAGATAAAGATATTTAGTCATATATCTATGGTTAAGCAACTGAAAGTCAAGATGCAGTTATCACTGAAAAATGTTTTACAATGTCACCTCTACATAATTTATTTTTAAAGTGTTTTATTTGGATTTGGAGACAGCATTTTCCACCCAAATCTTACTGTGTTTATCTTATGTGCTAGGCAGAAGATACCTAAATACACCATTTCACATCTCCCATTCTCTGCAACATGCAAAATCCATGGAGTGCGATTCTCGTATTCCAAATCAGTATTAACAGTACAGGTAACGAGTAGGAATTTCAGCTGATCATACTTTCCGAGTTGAGACTTGATTTTAGAGATGATTTACTGAAATTTGAAAATTACATTTTCAATGTCAGCCAAACTGGTTGTCTGTTTTTATATCCAAAGACAAAAGGACTGAAAATAATAGCACCAAGCAAATAAAATACATTCCAATTAAACAGTGACTCTTCTAGTTCAGCAGTGTTACTAATATAAGATTGTTTTTGGAAAAGTCACAAAGTTCAGAACACAAGAATTAGAGCATTCACAGAAATTAAATTACACTGAGGTTAGACCAAGTCCTTGGTTTTCACTGATTCCAATTCCTTGAAGAAAATTCTGTGTGCTCTAAAACTTGGTTTCAGCTGCATCAGATGGTCTGATAATACATTGCCTTTCTCTCTAAATTATGCTCTTTCATAATGCACTGCAAAGCTGTTCATATGTGTAGTTTAGTGTTTATTTTTGAAGGTGCTAACTAATATAGCTACCAATCATAATCAGTAGAATAGTATATTCTAAACTGGAATAGGTATTGTATAAGCAATAAGGCCCTATTTCTCTTTCACTTCTGTAAAAAGTTTTTTTCAGGGAGCAACAGTAATGCAAGGTTTCAAGGAATTGCAAGGGTTTGCAAGGAGTCAGATGCAGAAGCCGCAGTCCTAGGCACTGAAAATTAACTAGGTAACCCACAGTGGCAGGTGAAAAAAATCACACTGCTAAGCACTGTGTAGGGCAGTATTATGAAATCAGGACAGAGTACAGTAAACCACCTGAAAACGGGTCAGTGGACTTTATCATAAGCTTTCTTCATCTATGTTGGGTGGGAGAAGGGGAAGAGGGAAGGGAAGGGGAGAGGACATGTATTTTATATATATATGTAAAATATATACATGTTATATATTAACTCCGGACTCACCGATTTTGGCCAAGCTGGCCACAAGTATCCAAAGTGTAATGATATAAGGGTCCTTGACGTGATCCCATTTGAAAGAGACGATGGCAAAGCTTTGAGGCTGGCTGCTATTTATAGGGCTTCCCGAGCTTCTCTGTCCCAGTGCCGCTGGGAGAGCCATCAGCCCCAGGAGGAACTCCATTCCAGATATCTGCCTCATCTCCAAGCCACACAACAAAATCCTACTTCCCCTTCCCGGAGAAATCCCGCCTCTTCGGAGGTCCTTGGGGGCGAGGTCCTTGTCCCTTCGCAGAGACGCGACCGAAGGCTGCGGACCGCGGGACACCGCTGCCTTCAGCAGGGGGCGGAGAGGGTCCTGGCCCGTCCCGCCGCCGTCGGCACGGCTGCACCGGCCGGCTCAGGTGCCGCTTCGCATGGGACGGCCAAGGAGAGGTCAGGGGCTCCGAGCATAAGTAGATGCTTCGAGCTGGGGTCCTGCTGCTTGCCCGCACCTGCCTTTATCAGGCTGTTCCCGAACGGCCGGAGGCGGAGCTTTCCTGCCGCTCCCGAGGAGGCTGGAGTGCGGAGGCAGCGGTGCCCTGACTGAACGCCTTTCGGGATCGGTGGGGAAGCTCCCTTCTGCCGAGGGGATGATGGCAGGCTGTGGGTTGTCCCCACCGCCCCGGCTCAGCTCTGGGATCATGGGGGTTGGAAAGAAGTGGCCTTGGGCTTCTGTCAAAGGCTGGGGCGCTCCCGCGGGCATGTGCGAGGTGGAGCCCGGGATCCGTGCTCAGCTGGGAGCCGGAGGAGCAGGAGATCCACAAGTCTCCACTTGGGCGCTTTGGGTGCGCAGCCCAATGGGTCAGTCTCCTTCCCTCAGATCCACTCTCCTAGCCGATTGCCACAGAGGAAATGCACGCTTTTCTGCTTTTCGGTTTCAAACCGCATTAGGCTCTAGCTCACCGAAGATAGAGCAGATTTCTCAATTCAGCTTTTTCTTCTGTCCACCAGAGAGCACCTCTTCCTACGGTGCTCGGGGAAATGACACCAGCAGGCAAGGTTTGGCTTTCCAACTTACATCTGCTTGCAGCTATTTGTTAAGATGTGCTATACTAAAACTGCTACCTGGCTTTTTTTTTTTTTTTTTTTTTTTTTAATGGTTACAGTGTGAACCTTTTTAGAAGGTTTTCACTTCCCTCCTAAAGACTTCTTGCTGATAACATTTGCCTGATATCCTGGATGGTCCATGTTGTGTGTTGTAGGTAGGTGGACCCATGATAATCATCACCCTGCAGTAAAAAGGCAGCAAAACAGCATGTTCCCAGCAAACAGAGCTGAGTGCACCTTTCCACACAGCACAGCAGCAGCTTCTATACTCCGTTGTGTGCTCAGAAGCAATCCAGCTAGCCACATGTGCAGTCCACTGCTTCTATGACTTTCTGTGGAAAAATACTACCTTTTTGTTTTACTTACAGGACAGTTGAGTTTATCAAGAGTTCAAAAATGAACATGATAAAGCTCTCCTTTAAAATGTTTGGAAGATTAAGAAATTATTTTGATTATTTCAATCACTTGGGAGAAAATCTAATGACTTTGAACAAAGTCTAAGTGACCTGCACAGACACTCTATAAATCAATTAACTGGTTAATTGAAAGAATACATTTACATGGAATTTCATTGTTATAAAGGGTGCATATCATTTTCACATATTAATCTTATTTAGCTAAGGAAATCAAAGTTCTCTTGAGTTAATGTACTGAAGATTCAGTTAATACCTCAAAGCAAGTGCAGGCCTTGTGTTGGACCCTCTATCCAAAAAATGAAACATTTTGGGCTTTGTATTTCCCCTGCTTCTTTATTACTTAAGGGAAAGAAAATTATGTAGGAATTTTTTTAACTAGGAGCCAATCTGAAGATGGAATTGGCAAGTCTTTTTAGGAAGCACAGCAGACAACAAAATATTTTCTTCACATTCAGGAAATGTTGTGGATGAAGACCGGAAGAATATTTCAGTGTCTAATGACTGAAATCCTATCTATATTATTTTTATATTTTTCAGAGTATGACTTGGGTACACAAATGTCCTTTAGAATTTGCTCCCAAGTTTTTTAAAGGTTCTACAAATTACTCTGGCCAGTGTGAGAGTAACATTTTTGTGCATTGCCATTATAGAGAGAGAACTACAGTTGGAAGTAAGTAGCTGTTGCTCATCTGTGTAGCCTGTTGCTGAGCCCTGTGGATAGTAGTAATTCCTAGTTGTTAATACCATATTAATATCAGTTCCATTTGCTGATATTAGGAGAGCAATGAACTTTAGTAGAGACAAGGTGTCAGCACTGTTTTTATTATCACAACTTATTCCAAGTACCATCACATCACAATTAAACATTTCAGCTGCAGCTGCTAAAAGGGCACCACAACTGCCACAGTGTCCCATTCTTATACATGTGATTCTTCCCAAATCTAGTTCCACAAAATGATAAATGGGTGAGAAATAAACCTTACTATTGAAAGTGTTGATGTTAATGATGTTGTTAAGACAAATGTGTCATAGATCAAGAATACCTGCAGCTGTGCTGGAAGAATGAGAAATCTTTCTCCAGTTGATCTTTTCTCCAAGATGAGCAAAGTATTACACTTCACTTGGAGGAGCTGCAGCCATGACTCTGCCCTTAGGTAATGTTCTACTCATGACAATAATGATGACAGCAACCAAGTTACATGACAATTCTGAGTTTGCTGGTGGAGGTAAACTGGTATTAGCAAACAAGAAATGTTGGAAGTACCATCTTAGCACAGATAAGCTAATGTTAATATACATATGCTCATCAGCTGAAAGTATAATGCCCTGTAACCTACCTTAAAGGGATGTTGTGAGAATTTTAGAATTTGTGAAGTTTTTTCAAGGTCTTGGTCCAAACTGCTACAAAAGTAGATAATTTTGCTTGTCACAAAATCTTCTCAAAACAAGGTTTACAACACTGTTAAAATATCTGTGCTGTGTTTTTGTTTAACAAGTTAATGGTTCAAGGTGCATCTCTGACATTTGTCCTGTCATCCAACTGCTTACTGGATTTTTTTTTAAGTAGGCTGGATATCAAATAACTGTACATACTAGGGAATTCTTGTGCAATTCATTAATATGTTAGAATGACACAGAGAGGACAGAGGAAGGAACTAGCAATCACGAACCTCCCATAGGTACGTAAATGCATGCTAACCAACAGTTCACTGAATATACATGAACTCACGTACAGAATACATAGTTGCACATACATTTGCATGTATGTATTTATTAACAGATTCCATTTTTCTGAAGGTTATTTATGGAAGCCCTTATGTAGTTTCCTGTGACCTCATTCTGTATCAGTAACAAAAAGCATTAGCTTGAGTACTCTGCAATAAAGATATCATATCACACAACAGCTGATATTTCCTGACTCTCCAAAAAGATCACACAAGGAAGATTTCTACTTACTGTAAAAATAATGGCTTTGTGTCCTAAGTGATTTTTTTTTTCCCTCAAATGAAAGAAATCCAACATTATCACATCTAGAAATGTGTAAATAGTTGCTTAGACAAAAGAATTAGTAGTATTTTATACATCCTTCACTTGATCTGTGTCCTGTAAAGATTACTTCTTGGGGATTTTTTTAAAGTTGAGGTAAAAGACAATTTTGGTTAAAAAAAAAAAAAACGAAAACAACAGATAAACTGAAATCTTTAAAATTATATTAGCTTTCTCTAGAAAGCACAAACAGTATTTTGGTTGTACTAACTTAGAAGTTACATCTAACTTTCAATATTAGAATTTACAACAAATGTATTTAAGCTGAGATGAAATTAAGAAACACGTTCCTGTGGAACACAGGACCCTTTCATAAAGGAAAATAAATACATCTATGTAGCAAAAAATTGGCAAGTGGACTCTGAAAAATCTCCTGATGTAACATAAACCATCATAAATCACTTATTATCATTCCTGTCTTTCCTCAGGGAAATGCACTCTTTTTTTTATATTAATGTCTATTAAATGCATGAGCAGGTTGAGGTAAGATTTTGAAAGGAATATAGTTCCAGCATATATTTTTATGCCATAATTCCAACTGTATACAGAGTTAAATAAAACAGTAATTGTTGTGAATGGCATCATACCAATATAACTATGATTTGGTGAAAATTAATGTGGTTTATACGCAGATGAATGCAGAACCACATGAATTTATAGCAAATTTACTTGATTCATCAGCTGACATTTTGACAACTTGTCCTCAAATGAAATAAGTGCAGCTGTGCAAGTTTATGCTGCAAGGAGTTGGACAAATATTGCTGGACAGAGTAACATTGTGGAGCATTATGTTACAGCATGATTGAATATGAACCTCTGAAATCACTTTGAGAAGCAATATATTAATTCAGCCCACACACATTACTACCAGTTTAAGAGAACAAAATGAAGACTAGGGAGAGTATGAATGAATCGGAAAAGTAGGTGAAAATGGATTTGGCTGGGAAGTAAGATGGCAGAGGAAATTAGCTGGATTTTCTATGAATATTTCAAGATATGAATGAATTTATGGGAGGTAAGTGGAGGGGATTTTTCCCAGATTCCTCATTTTTAGCCTCACATCTTTCTGAAAATGGCAGACATTTCAGGCAGGTTGTGAGATTTTTCTGTTTTGTTGTTGTTGCCATTATTGTTTTTAATGAACCCCCCACATTTATGTGAGATTAGCAGCTAATCTAGGAGTGGGAGGGTACAAGTGACAAACATTAACCCCACATATGATCTCAGTTAAGGATGGTGACATCCATAACCTTTTACTGTTATGTAAAGTTATGTACAGGGGGGGCCCTTCCAACATGAGATATTCAATGTTTCTATGATGCTATAAGGGATTATATCTGTGTTAGCTCTCAGGGTAATCAACAGTAAAAAGGGAATGGGACAGGGAAAGAAGTTATTACATAGTACCAGATACCTAATACATTTTATCGTATTTTGTTCAGGAAAAAAAAATATACTTTTATAAAATGCCATCTGTGTTAAAAGTACTCCTTTAAGTTCCAATTTCAATGAAAATTCTTCTATTGTGTATTAGAATCATAGGATCATAGAATCATTAAGGTTGGAAAAGACCTCTGAGATCATCTAGTCCAACCATCAACCCAACAACACCATGCCTACTAAACCATGTC
>VZTL01023915.1:53383-99778 GCA_013400535.1 Scopus umbretta | reverse complement strand
AAACACTCAACCCTTTCATCACCATCGTCAAGCTCTAGACAGTCAAAACACTCCCTAACACACAGAGCTACCCACTGCCTCTCCTTCCTTGCCTATCACTTCTGAAGATTTTTTAGTGATCCATTGCACCACTCCAGTTGTGCGAGCCATCCCACCATGTTTCCGTGATAGCAACTATATACTAATTTTCCCACTGCACAGTGGCTTCCAGCTCCTCCTGTTTGCTGCCCATGTTGCATATATTGGTGTAGGCGCACTTCAGTTGGGCTATTGATCCCGCTACCTTTTTTGCAGGAGAAGCCCTAGTTCCTACATGACCGTTTTCAGGTGCTTCTGTGGTTTCTAATACATCAATAATACCTGTAACTTTGCTGCTGCATGGATCTCCATCCTCTACCTCCACTGAGATGACAGACCGAAGGACCTTGTTAGCACACCGTCCCTCAAACACTGGCATGCTGCCTCCAAGCTTATCTCTAGTCTGGTTTTAGCCCTTTCTCCCTTCAAATCAGGGAGGATGCTCTGCTGTTGCCCTTGCTGTCCTGCTTCCCTCTTGCCTCGCCACAGGACACCACTTTTCTTGGTGCCCCTCAAGCACCCAAGGAGCCCCCCGAAGCATGCCTCAACTTGGCTTTACACATGTGCCTCTCCCAGCTAAACAGAGCCAAAGCCATTGTGCTTTATTAACGGGATTTCTTCATAACCTCTTCCTGAGCCTGCAGGTTTTCTGAACACTGATTTATTTTTAAAGCTCAGGCTATTGAGGCAGAAGTCTGTTCAGAAACCTGCAGGGAACAGAAGTCCATCCCTGGGCTGCAGACCTTGCATTGACCTCTCGGCGTGTGGCTCCAACCTGAGTCCCACCAGAGATGTGAGAGGATGCTGAAGTGTTTTGCTGAATGGCAAATATTTTGATTTGAGATCAGTTAGCAAATATTGCAGGACTTATGTTATCTTTTGCTTATTTTGTGGGTTGATTATGACTTATTCCAATATGCCTGCTCTGGGGAAATTTGGTTATTTTCTGATTTATTTGGAAAAATATATTTCAACTAAGAATATGTGAACTTTATGTGAAATTGAAGACACTGGTACTAATCAGGAATGTGAAATTAGATCCACGTAACCCTGCTGAATTTGGATCAATTTTTTTACTGTTATTTCTTGAATTTACTCTAATAAGTTTTTTCTCTTTTCTTACTACAGGATTTCCTGCGAGATCTCTTTTTGCAGCATAACAAGACAGTTGCTGAAGTAAAGCTGGAAGAATATACTGATACCATGGTAAGAAAAGATAGTGTTAATATTGTTTAGATTATAGTACTACTTAAAAAGCTCCTTCAGGGTCAATGTCTATAGGGCTAAAAATGCTGTCTTAAAAAGGTGTATCTTCTCCAAGAGATCCCTGTGGAAAGTTAGCACATGCTGCTGCTGTTCCTTTTCACTGCACTGGACATCAGCTGTGAACAGCATTTCATATATTTTTGAGTTGAACTGTTAATTATTGGAAAATAGCTCAACTTTACGCCAAAGCAAACTGAGCTCTAAATCCATTTTAAAAAAAAAAAAGTAGTTGAGGTGCATCTTTCTTCAGGGTACATCCAGCCTCAGCCAGACTTCCAGCTGCTTCCCTCCCTCCCTCCTAACAAATCCTTTTGCCCGTAAGACATGCAGGTATCTGACTCTTCTGCTCTGCAAAGTCCAGCAAGCCTTGCTGGCTCCCTGCTGCTTCCCTGAAATGCTGGGAGGTTGAAAGCTTCAACTCTTCCCCTGCCTTATCACAATACAGCTTTTATCCTGCAATCAGCAACATAATATTTGGTGTAAGTTTAGCATCAGTCACCTGGATTTCAGAGCAACTTATTACATCTAACCATGTAAAAACAAGAAAATTAAAAACAAATCTTGTTTCTAATGTCATTCTCAAGGGTATCCATTTGAGTTCCACTAGCAGACATCTACCATTGCAATTTTCTAAATGATTTTTCAGATGGTACTGCCTTGATTCTTGTCACAAAGTCTGTGTTTGTACCTAATGAACAGTTTGGTATACAAGCAAACAAGGAGCTGCCCACATATTTTGCAATACCATGGTATGTATGCATGATGCATCTGTGCCTGGAAATGTGACCCTTTAAAGCAAAGTGAAAAGCTGTACCAGTACAGAAGAGTGTACATTTTTTTTCTTATTTATAGAACAGTGAAGGGAGAGGAATGCAAGCTACAGAAATTATTTTCCAACTGGCAGAGCTTGAAAACAATAAAACCCCATAAACTACAGCTAGAACAAACCCCTTCCTGGTAGTGCTTGTAGGCAGCAAATAGCTTTTATGTTGCTCCATTAAGGTTTCCAACCCCAGTGGCTAATCTCTGGTCAGGTGCTGGGGAACAGGTGATCCAAAGCTTGTAGACATTGCGTGGTTCATTTCCTCCAACTTCTTTCCCCTTCCAATAATTACCCAAGAAAGATCTGTGATTTCTGCTACCCCAATGCAGCTAAATATTGATGCAGCCTGGGGCTGACAGCCAGGAGGTCTGGTTTCTTCTCCCACGTTTTTTTATAGATTGCTTTTGTATCTTTGGAGAGGCAGTTTAGTCTCTGCACTACAGGGTAAGATTTGATCTAGGAAAAGGGATGCTTTGTATATCTTGGGAAATCTACGATCTGAAATGCAAACCTGGCTCATGAGAACAAAAGTTTACAAAGCCGCAATGCCAAAAGAACCAGGGAAGTTAATGGTTATTAGAAAATAAGGATGTGGCAGGTGATTTTTTTTTAACCTTACGATTTCTTGCTATAAACTGAAGATCGAGGACGTTTACAAACACACCTGATCTCAAGAGCTAAGGCAGGGTGTGAAATTGCAACATGCATAACCTTACCCTATGATATCCTGTAGTAAAATAGAGGATATGAATTCTGTATGGCAGTGTATCCACATGGACAGCATCTCTATAGTAGCTGGATGAAGTGGTTGCATGGGAACTTATCTGAAGTAGGAGGGCAAAATTACAAGGAGGGAAGAAAGATTCAGTCTTACTTTTGCAGTGCTGGATTAAAAAGAGAAAAGTGACTCGAGGAGCCAAGAGCAAAGGTATGATGTCAAGGCCCAGGGCAATGAGAACTCTTTGGTTTCTCTCTGTGCTCGCCATGTAGAGTGGGGAGCTGTTGAAATGCAGAGCCCCAATGGGACTCTGCCACCATCACCACCATCTGAGAAAACAGGGGGCAGTGGCCTTTGCATTTCATTCCTGAGGCTTTCACAGACTTTCTGTTGTATCATTAGCAACCAGCAGCACCAATCCCTTTACTGCAGAGAGGAAATGCTTATATTTTCCTCCCCTATTACTTTGCTCCTACCCTTTTCACTGTTTAGAGTGCAAGGTCTTCGGGACAAGGACCTGCTTCTGCTGCACACAGCTACAGGGTCACTCAGGGTGGCCCATCAATCCTACTCAAGATCATACTCACTTTCAAGTGCCACTGTAATAACATTCAGTTGAAATAAGCTGTGTCCCAAGGAGCTGTAAACCCATCTGTCTCCACAGGACTTTACAGACCTCTGCCCTTGTTTCTGTACATCCACAGCTGGCTGCACACATCTTAAGCAGCTACCGATATACTGAGTGGACACTAGAGCCTTCTGGAGATAGGGATAAAGGGGAAAAGATAGAAACTATCACTTTAAAGAAGCTAGCCCAGGCATGGGGGAAAAAAAGAAAAAAAAAAAGCAATTTATGATTCTGTGCTAGGTATTTGCAGCTTTAGCTTGTGAGAGGTGTGAGCAGATATCATACCGACCAGGGCATGCTAAATACTTGCCACTTAACTTATGCTGCTATGAATGATCTTACACCACATTAAAGAAAGCTGGGAAGAGGAAGAAAGTATTTCTCTTGGAAAACATGGGTTGAGTCCAGAAAGGAACACCACTTTATCAGGTTGCTTAGAAGCCATTTCTTAAGAGGCTATTCTGTTTCCTTGTGACCTTGACATCCTCTCTTCAGAGAACACTGATATAGATCAGGGATTTGATGAACAAGTGATGAACCCTTGGAAAGAAAACAGATGGTGAACATGTTGGCATTGCACAAGCCCCGTGAGTCGGCTAAATCAAATCCTAAAGAGCACTAAAGCCAATGGGGAAAGTCACAAAACAAGAACATTTGAATTCACAAGACTCTTCATGAGGGAATTAGAATAGCAACCCTGTGCTGAGGAAGCCCCTTTGCAGGCAGAGTTCTTATTAGTTTTTGTGCCGATGTGTATATATATGTTTGTATGAATAGTCATTAGGCTTGTATTAATATTTATTTATATGCACCTACTTGCATGAGAAGATACATAGTCATGTGCAGTTCTGAACCACTGAAAACAGTCTGTGGGTTTGTTGTTCCTCCCGTGGGCATAGACCAAAAGCTGTCAGCAGGGAGCAGGTGCTCGGAGGCAGAAGCGAAACCTTATATTGCCCTAAGCCTCTCCAGGCCACGAGAAGATGCAACAGGGGTCCTGCAATGTGCATTCTGGGAGACCGGGTGGGCACAGCTGAAAATGGAGGTTTTTAATACCATGGTGAGAATATTCTGCCTTCCTGAAATAACACAAGCTGGAGAAATGAAAGCTTGCCCCCTTACTGCTTCATGATGAGAAGGAGGCTGTGGAGGATGACAGCAGTACTAACAACCTTTCCCAGTCTCTTCCCACCTCCCCTCAACCCCCCTGAGTCAAGCTGTTATTAGGCTTCCGGGTCCCAGGCAAGTTTCAGCCCATGAACACTGGGCTCACATGTGCATTTGACAACATTTTGCCATGAGTGACAGCTTCCATACCTGTGTATGCACATAGCTGTGTACTTAAGCAAAATATTGTAAATTAATATGAACCAGATTTAAGACATAGTTTCTGATGAAATTAAGTATTCATCCTTCTTTCTTCTGTACGAGCAAAACTCTCACTCAGCTTTTCCATCTTGGCATATGTTATGCCCTTGTTCATAGCAACATTGATAGTTCACAGCTTCCCAGATAGCAGCATGCTACTTCTAGTTTGTAATCCCAATGTCTGCAAGCCATGTGCAGGGAAAGCTCATTACTGAGGCAAACTTCAGCAAATTACGTTATATCCACTGGTGAAACAGTCACACGTGCAACACTAACATTTACTTTTTGCATTGCCTTATGTTGATGTCAAACTGAACATAAAAATGTCCTTAATTTGAGCATTATTATAGTTTAGCAAAATGTAAAGGATAACCAATCCCCCCCCGCCCCCCAAGCCAGCATGCCATCTTAGTGCACCGCAAGCTAAAATTCTAGAGGGGCAATAATATAAGTGCAGGGACTAATAATTCAACAATCATTGGTCATGAACTACAGCATTTGAAAGTTAGTAGATGGAGATGGCTGAGGATGAAATCTTAGGCCCAGAGAAGTCAATATAGAAATCCTCCCGGCTGTAATGATGCCAGGGTTTTGCTGTGCTTATCTGCAAAGGTTCTCCTGAGGACTGAGATACATACCCTGAGCACACGAGCCTGCAGCTGACTAGCTGAGGGCTCCTCATCTTCTCAGTGCAAAGGGGAACAGGTTGACTTCTCCCTGAAGATGGTTTGTGGCCATGCGTATGCATTGTGGACTACCTTTATTGTACATTGGGGGATTTCTGATGCTTTTGTGGCTGCTGCCTGTCCCCTCTGTGAGGACAATGCTAGAGGCTCAGTGTGGTCACTTCTTTGGCTGTGAAAGCCTGTCTGTCTGTCTGTCTGTGCTCAGTGCCAATGCCAGTGTACTTATGTAGCGAAATGAAAGTCAGAACACAGAAAATCCGGGTGATTTAGCCTCTTAACACCTTACTGGCCAAGCTAGCTTGTCTGTGTTAATGAAGTCTCTTGTGAACACCAAAGGAATGGTGTAATAATGGAAAGACAAATATTTGCTGTACTGACAAAAGCCTAAACAGACTTTGGTATGTTTGTTAACACACTGAGCAAACTTCCCAAAGCCCTAGAAATACGATAGGAGCGGAGTATAGACTAAAAAACTGGCTGCCTAAAAGAGCAGTCTTTCTACATCCCTTCTCCTGGTAGTGGTCCATGCTGGCCTCCCTCCCAGGCAGCTCTGTAAGGATGCCGTGACCCCCAAGAGACTGCATCTCCAGTCATGCACTGACACTGCAACCATCACATCTCGTAACCCTAGCCACCACTATGGGAGCCCTGCCATCTCCAGAGAGCTTCCTCCTGGCTTTGGGTGGGTGCGATTCCTCTCGTTGCTTTACTGTGTGTGTGACAAAGAGAGGGCCCATGCAGCTGATAAACACACTGGAGGGAAATCTGCCTCCCATGTCCCTTCTAGACTTAATCCTGGTGGTGCTATCACCTCCAGTTTTGCACCACGCTTGCTGTATCATAAGCCAGGGGAAGCAGAAAATCCTGTTTCAGCTCAAATTAATTTCTGAAGATTAAACCCAACAGAACTCAGGAGCCTGCAGGCTTTTGAAAACCCCAGCAGATAACACTTCGGTCTTTTAGGAACCAAAAACACTCTTAGAAATCTTGCATTAAATGACTCGTCTAGATTACACAGGCAATCTGGCTGGGCAGAGCGCTGAGCTTTTGTCCTGAGGGTAACTTGCCCACCACAGGGCCCTCCTGTCACTCTGCAAAAGTCTTTGTGCCCCATCTTTCCCTAAGGAAAGAAGCCATAGGCAGTCCTGCAGCCTGGACACGTGCCTGTCTCTGTATACCCTCAGTAAACTTTTGTGCTCACTGGCCAGTTTTAGTTACAGGTGTTGGATATAGATGCCCCCAATGTATGTATTTGTGAGAGTAGGACGTCGGGCAAAAGCCAACCCTTCCCATGTCCCACCTGAGGGATAAAACATTTCATTACACACAGAGAACCAGAACCAGAGAACGTTTAAAAGCAGGCTTTAGTGACTTCACTGATCACAGAACTATTTATTTTGGTTGTTTACTTCTCTCCTTATCTCTGTCATGGAAAATAATTCAGATTTATAATCTTATATTGCTCTTCAAAGCATGCGTGTGTTTGTCATATGCCAGTGTTTCAGTAGCCTTCTTTACAACACCATGCTGGGAAAGCAGAGATATTTCCTTTGCTGAATTGAAAGCCAATGGCAGTTTTGATTTTGCACTTAAAAAACTGAGATGTAACAACTCCTATTTCGCGAACCCAGCTCTCACTTATGCTCTGTCTGCCTCAGAGCGCATGGACTACGTTCAAATAAACAGAACTAAGACTTCCCTGGTGCACTGCCATTAAAATGTCAGTGAATTAATTTGTGCAAACACTTTAAAACACAGGGTACCTTGACAGTAAAATAAATGCATCATTTTACAAAGCTTACTGCTGGATGCAACAAAGCTTTTAGTAAAGCTGAGTGCCATTTAAACATGCCAGACCTCATCCTTAACAACACTGAGATGTTTCATATCAGCCTGGCAGCATAAATATACCTTTCAAGAGTGTAAACTGAAAATCCATCAAGTTTAACATATCAAGATGGTGTGTAAAGGCAAAAGTTTAAACTAGAAACAATCGCATAACGATTCCAATATCTACTTCTCCCATGATGTACGCTTTGTCATATGGGGTGGGTACCCTCTGTCATTCTTTGTGTACTTATGTGTCATTCTCTGTGCACTTACTTACAATTAGCAGATCAGATCAATGCCTGAAATCTGAAAGTTTAATTAAGAAACATTTCCCCATGCTTTTCCCAAGTCATGCAGCCCAAGATCGTCATGTAGTGGGTACGCATGAGCTCCAGTTGCCCAGATAATAGGATTAGGTCTATCTTATTAGCTGTGGTACCTGAACTAATTCAGTGAACACTCTTCCAGCTTCCCTACATGTTTTCCATCTTTCATATGGAAGTCACTAGGCAAGAATTAGCTCAGCCTAGCTCTTCCAGCCAGACTTTTCTTTCTGTTGAGTGGCAATCAAAATATTGGATATGTTTGAAAATTTTATTCAGGATACTTGTTGCAGAAAAGGGTGAAATAATTTGAAAACACAAAGATTCTCTCCTGGTATTGCAAAAACAGAGCTGAGTGAAGGAAGTCAGAGAGGGGGGAGCTGGTTAGCTGTAGGTAGACATGGTCAACAACTAGAAGTTAATGTTAAGCTCAAAGATAGGGTTCAAAAGAAGCAAATTGACTAGAGATGTTGCTTTTCATTAAGCGCTCCACTAAGGAAAGTATTATCTCTGCAGTTAAATGTGTTTTAATGGGGTCTGCATTACTGCTGGAATATTGTTAAAATGTTCAGAAATAGATAGAGTTGAAAACCACCAGCTCAGAAAATCGATAATGAAGCAGAAAGACTTTCACATCTAAACCATCACCTCTAGTGACGTGCCTGCAGAATAACTCCTTTATCAGCCAGGAACTGAAATGTCAGGTTTTCTCTCTGCTGGCAGCATGAGGCTGTCATTGCAAGGACAATCCTCTTCTCTGTGGCACCAGTGAAGGCAGCTCCTGCTCCCATCCCTGCCTCCAGCCTTGTCCCGTTGTGGCCTCAGCAGAGACCAGAGAAAAGTCCCATATTGCAGTGGGATAACTGACGGGTCAGAAGGCAGGATGGAAGAAGTTATATAAGCTGGAGAGGAACAACTTGGACTGATGCAGCGTGAGAGCAGTCCTCAGGACAGCTCAGCAGCTTTATTCATCTCTCCAGCTCTAGGGCGAAGAAAGGTTCAGAGGTCTTTCTTCTGTCATCTAGTGGCTCTGCACAGACTGCACACCCGGCAGAGACCAATGAAATGGGAAAGCGGCTTTTCTTGTGCCATTGAACACCCACATGGCTCTCAGGATGTGATTTTCCCAGAGATCTCAATATGAGCCTTCAATCATTCATAGGAGTTTTATACTGTCTTTCAGTGGGAAGAAAAGTGAGCCCATACTGAGTGCTGTTCAAAAACTCTATCCAAACCTCAGTAGTATAAATCATGCAAAATAATTGATGGAATAGAATCCTGTTGCAGAATCTTATCTAAACCCAGTGCAGTAAAGGTTTACCATAGGCTCACCATCCTTAGCGTAGACATCTGCCCTCAAGCAAGGGGCAGGGGGGAGGCAGCACTGACAAAATAAGCATTGTATTTATGTAAGGGCTCCCTGCGAAATTGCAGCTCTCCAAATAATATATCTCCTCATGCACATGTCAGACTCATGGCAGTTTGACTGCTGGGAATTGCACAGGACCTGCCTCTGGCTCTCCCCAGAGCTCCCATATGGTCAGGCTGTGTCATAGAGGACAATCCTCTTCCTCTAAGCCTCCTGAGATGGGGACTGGTATGGGCCTTCTCCAGCAGGTGTGCAATTAATCACACCAAAGATTTGTAGTGACCTGGTTACTTATAACCATTAAATAAGCAAATGAGATTCATGAAGGTAAGATTAAACCATATTCCATTACTGAGTATCTGACAAGAATAGCAACCCGTCTTAGTAAAATATTAATCTTCCCCCCCTACAATGTGGAATACATTTTGTCTAGAACTTTGAGCCATGAGTTATTCATTCAGATTTGCAACCCATTAAACATCTCCCCTTCTTTCCCTGTAACAGACTCTTATTTGTGCCTTGCAGAGAAACAGAGTACCACAATAAATAAATAAATAAAATCTGATAGTGACTCATTGAAAACATCGTATTAAGGGAAAGATAATATTAAGGAAAGGCTAACTTTTGTATTCACACAGATTAACCTCTTGATGTTGGCAGCCTGAATCTCCTTCCCAGTCTTAGCGCTTTCTGATGGCAGGCTTTGAGCCAAGCAAATCCCACCGGCTTTAGAGGCATAAAACCCCAACTTGAGTGTCTTTCAGAAGGTGGTATTTGCACCTCAGCCACTCAGTAGCCACAGCAACAGTCAAAGATAAGGATGGAGTCAGGCTGGAGGTGTTTAGAAGTTTCCCCCTTTTTTTGGCATTGTTTTTAAGGGACCATGGCAAGGCCAGTATTTAGTTTCTTAAGGCGTTTGCTGGAGACCTGTCTTTATCCTTGTGTAAGGCTGGAAGGGGACAATGCTAGTATTTGATTGCTTGGGTTGTCCCTGTCAGAAAGCAGGAGGGTTTTACTATGCTCTTGTGCCACCCTTGCACTTCGTGCTAGCAGAGGACACCATGCGGTGTGGGGCTTGGGCAAGCACCCCGAGCAAGCAGAGGTGAGGACACAGGGTAGAGCAAAATGTATATTGGCTTTTTTGTATGTGTGTTCTCCTCATGGCCTATCTATTTTATCTCTCTCTTCTTGGTTTTTAGATGAAAATCTTTGACAAAAACAAAGATGGACGGCTGGACCTGAATGACCTGGCAAGGTAGGCTTTAATAATATTGATGGGGTTTTTCAGCTTGCAATAGCAGATCCAGGCAAGGTGATGATCTGCCTCTGGGGATGTACATTTCAATCCTGCCTCCTTCCCAATTAAATCAGGTACTCTGATGCGGGTATCTCAGGTCTCTAATGCATGATCCCCATTGCAATAGTCTGAGAACCTAGAGCCAGTGACACTGAGCAATGCCAGGACCTGTTTGTCCATCAACAACACGCTCTGGCATGATCCGTGCTACCTCTGCGGTGCTCCTCAGGAGGTGACGAAGCAGCCAGCAGCACCATTTCTCCAAAAGAAGGATGGCAGTCCCCTTCAGCATGGTCACAGATGTGTATTTATTTCACATCATCATGCTCAGCAGGGATTGCAAAGAGTTTTTGCTGCTTGTTTGAGGAATAAAGGTGCCACTGCAAAGGAGCTTGCCAACAGCAGTAAGAAAGAATTTGGAGAGATAAGGTGAAGATGCTTGTGAATGAAGCTGGGGACTCAATAATGGGCCTCCCTTTTTTGTCCTTGGTACCTCAGAGGCTTTTATGTGTTTTTCACTGCATACAGATAGAGAGTATGCCTCTGTCTGTAAATGTATGTGCAATGACTGGATGGGACTTTAAACATGCAGGTACTATCTTAAAACACCAGTTTGGGGGATGAGAGGAGAGAGGTGCTGGTTTGCCACTGCTTGGCAGTTTGTGCTTGGAATCACGACAAATGCCAGCACAAATAACTGCAGTGCCTGTGGCAGTTCGCTTTGACCACTGAATATATGAAGAGAAACAGAGGCAGAACGGAGAGTATCTAAAGGGGATTGCTGTTGCATTTTCCTCTTAAATACGGTTCCCCTACTGCTCTCTTGCCCCATGCCAGCTGAGGCTCCCCTCAGCACCTTTCTCACCCCCCAAACCCTTCAATGTGCAGACACAGCTCAGCAGACCCGGTGTCGCAGGCTCTATAAACCCCTGGGTTAGAAGAGCTGCTGGAGAGAGAAAAGCTTTTATCAGTGCTGTGAGGGGCTTTGAGAGGGAGGAGGGTAAAGGAGAGGAATTTGGCAAGTCTTGGTGCTCAGGCCAGTATTATTTTGTCCTTTACTTTTACAACCACCAATTCTCCCTCCAACAGAGAGCGATAAATTCCTTTAATGCAGCACAGCAGTCCCGCTACAAGGAATGATTGTCTGGTAGCTCTCAATTTGGAGGCTGACCACCTCTATTGCACTGGACCACCAGAAATGCTCTGGGAGAAGCAATGGTGCTAAGAAACACATCTGCAGTGAGCCAAAGGGCGCCCACCATTCCCCATCAGACAGGGAGGGAGGCATGTGTTCATGTAACAGCCCTCCGTAAATAACACCACAGGCGATTTTCTTTTTTAAAGGCCTATAATCTAAAATCTCCTTGCTTTACGAACCAGAAGAGTTCCGAATAGTTTGTGTGCAGACGATAAAGCAGAAAGATCGTAATTTAAATCTCTCCATTCAGGATTCTGGCGCTCCAGGAAAATTTCCTTCTTCAATTTAAGATGGATGTAAGTAGCACTATTTATTGATGCATTGATCCCATCTCTCTCAGCTCAGATAACCTGGGCCCAAACTTGAATCCTTTTATTTTTTTTCTTTTTCATTTGCTTGTCCTCTCTACACGTAGGCTTGCAGCACAGAAGAAAGGAGGAGAGATTTTGAGAAGATCTTTGCACACTATGACGTTGTGAGTCCCAGAGGCTGTTCCCTTGCAGTCTTTAAATAACACAGATTTAACACACGGTGCTCAGACTTCTTCCTCCTGGTGGGTGCTGTGGGGATCACTCAGGAGCTGCAGCTGTGCCTGAGTCCATGGGCCAGAGGGGCCAAGGTGCCAGGCTGGGGGAATAAGGTGGGGACAGAGGGGAGCGACACGCAGAGTCCTCCTGGCAAAGGACCCATTTTGATTTTCTCCATCTCCATGGCCAATGCTGCTGCATTAGCAGCATCTCCCTGCAGGAGATGCAAGGGATATGGAAGAGGTGGTGGCTTTAGCTCTTGCAGCCTCTGGCAGTTTGGGACCTGCATCACCACCGCCTTGAAAATAAAACCCCTTCTAGCACTGAACCAAGGGTTATTTAGGGAGTCTGGCCCAGGACAGACATGGCGACCTAACTGCCTGTTAGAAATCAGCAATTCAGTGCCACTTCTGAACAGTCACTCAACTCCTTCAGGTTAGTGGCCAGCAAGCCTCACAAAATGGTGGCAGATATGGCTCCTGTTTGAGGGGAAGAGATGGTTTGGGAAAAAGGAAGGGATCTTCTGTTAGATATTATGAAGTTCTTCACTGTGAGGGTGGTGAGACATTGGAACAGGTTGCCCAGAGAAGTTCTGGATGCCCTCTCCCTGGAAGTGTTCAAGGCCAGATTGGACAGGGCTTTGAGCAACCTGATCTAGAGGAAGGTCTTCCTGCCCATGGCATGGGGGATGGCAGTATATGATCTTTAAGGTCCCTTCCAACCCAAACCATTCTATGATTCTATGCTCTTTATGCTATAAAGCTCGGTGACCAGGTGGACCTACTGACCAGTAAACATTGTTGTGTTTTTGACTTACTGGAGCATTTTGATGTTTCTTCCATCTTTCAGAGTAAAACGGGAGCACTTGAAGGCCCAGAAGTAGATGGGTTTGTCAAAGACATGATGGAACTGGTCAAGGTACCTCCATGGCTCTTTATATTTATTAATAACCTATTTATTAATAACCTATATTTCCAAAAGGAAGGTGATTGTTTTGATAAAGTTATGTAAATAGAGAGGCTACTGCAAAAGTAGAGTCAAATTTCACTTTGATGAGCAGCAGAAATGAATGTCATGGTCTCAGCATAAACACTATAGAACATTTTACCATATTACAGAAATTCTGCCTTACAAATTAACACACCTTCACTTGGCAATTGTATTTAAGAAAGGTCCATTCTAGCTCATACTCTAAATTAGGCAGATGTTACAGCATCACAAACTGGTCAACATGGATCAGTCATCAGAATTCCTTTCTTCTGTTTTCACTGTGAATATGGTTCTCACCAGCATGACCTCATTGTTCCTTAGCTCATCACGGGGCTACACTTGAAAATGACCTGAGCTCTACCTCTAATCAAGAATACCATGCCCTCTGTGTCACTAGTGTCTTACAGACAGCAGAGTCCATCTGCACTGGATTACCTTGAATTTCCAGATGTAGTCCAAGATATAGCCTTTGATCAAAATATAGTCTGGTCTTTGGCACCCTCTGAGCCTGAGCTGTTGCATTGCCACACAATGTGACCCAACACAGGGATGCCTGTGCTCCCATGTCCGTTTAGTGGAGAGCGGAGACTGCAGCTGCATGCTGATGGCTGTGTGTGTATGTAGATTATAGCCATGTGGTATGTAGGGAAGGGTGTGAGGACAGGCAGGATATTGGATTTGTGCTCTGTGCATGTGTATCCAAAGGAGCAAAGGTTGCACTTTCCCTTCATCAGCATCATCCTTGGGCACCACAAGCTGTGTGTGTGAATTTGATCTCCTCCTGAGAAAGTGGGAAGCAGAGGAAGCGGTACGGCATTAGGAGCATACAGAGACAGTGTAACCTGTAGAGTATGCCTTTAGCATTCATTTGATCCACTAAAGGTATTTTTAAGTTGCTGCCTAGCCTGTAAAATAGTAGCCTGCTGACAGAGATGCCACATCACTCCTTGTGTAGCAGGTTTGAGAGAGGAAACCGACGAAAGCACAGGTCCAGTAGTGCAGTGATCTGTATTGTGCAACTTTCTGCACGCTTCTGTTTGATACGGATCAGATACTGTTGGCCTTGACTAAACACAAAAATCATGTTGCATTTGCTTGTGCCATACCTCTTTTGTTTTTGCAGAGCATCCTTTCCCCATTCTCTGTTCACTTCCCCACCTCATATGAGCTGATGTGGGGTCAGGCTGTTTGGTCACTCTTCGTTGGGTGGATTTCCCCATCGCTGCACAGCCTGCTGCTTTACAGGGCTGGGGAAATCCAGAGCCGTTTTCCCTCTCAGCACAATTTTTCTCTTTTGCCTGCAGCCCAGCATTAGCGGGGTGGACCTGGACAAGTTCCGCCAGATCCTGCTCAACCACTGCGACATGAACAAGGATGGGAAGATTCAGAAATCCGAACTGGCTTTGTGTCTTGGGCTTAAAATGAACCCATAGCTGGAAAAGTGCTCATGGTTGTGTTTCCTTTGTGAGATTTGCCTCCTGCTCCTTGTAGAAGTGTGTCCGTGCTGCCGTGTGAGTGGTGGGGAGCAGAGGCACCGCGCTGCCGGGCTGGAGAGCGGCTGCACAAGGACGCGGCAGAGTGGGATCTGCATGGAGGGCCTCCCTGCTCCGCCACTCCCTTTGTGGTGTTCGCTCACTGCCACCACTTGTGGGTCCCCTTAGGAATGTCTCTGCCCACAAGCACGCCAGCAGCTCAGAAAAGGGGTTGCTCTTCTTCTCCTGCCCCCATGAAACACTGCCTTATCCATCCCCTAGGATAGGGACAAGCATCTCCTTAAAAACATCCCGTCAGTGCTCTCAGAATGCAGCTACTAGGTGTTTCTGATGGTCGCCTTATGTGTGAAGTCATTACTTTGGTGAGCGTCACGCTTTGTCTGTGCATTTAAAATACTGGATGGATGACAGTGTATTTGTGCAGAAATAAAAAAATGGCAGTTACAGAAATTCAGTAAGATTGGAGTTTATGTGTTATGTGCGGAAAGCCATCTGCCACAGACTGGCAGACTGTACGTAGTAGCCATTTTATGTAAAACTCATCAAATGGTAAGAGGTTTTGTGATGCCTCTCAGCTGTGGTGTTTACATCTGCCAGGAAATGAAACATGGTAGATCCTTCTCACGGGGAAACCACATCCACCAGGAAATAATATTAACTCCAGGATGTAGCCAGGGGGTAACATCACTTCTGGAGGAAGCCTTTCTTCCGACCCAAACCGAAATAATATACAAGGTTTCCATAAACTGAAAAACTGGAAGGACAGAAGCCTAATGAGAGCAGAGCTCTTAAGAATATTGGGGTTTTTTTTAATCCATAAGAGTTAGTAAATATTTATAAACTTTATTGAACGTAAAGCTTCCCATCACTCCTGGGCCATGAGTGTAATCCTGGAGCCTAATGGCAGCAGCATTATTTGTGCCACCTGTTTCCCTATTCCAAAGGCTTTGACTGCATGTTCAGAAAGTGCCACAAATGCTATCATGCCCAAATAATTCCTCATTTCTGACAAGAAAACTGCACAGGAAGGGATGTTGGCAAAACATTTCTGTCTCCTACAGATGAGAGACACAGATTTGACACTACAAGTGTCTTTCTGCTTATATTGTTTGCCCAAGGCAGTACAATGGAACGCTCCCTTTATACACAGTTTTATAAAAATTAATCAGAAATTACCTTCAGTCAACACAAACAGAGATGGGGATGCTGGTTCAATAAAGCACTTAAGAACATATACAACTTTAGAGATATGCTCATTTTCTATTTTCACTGATGATAAGCTCACAGACCAAACAAGTGCTAAATGTGTGTTTCACCCTGGCACGGAACTAGGGCTTTAAACTCTAAAACTGTTTTTTATCACCCTGGCAGCAACACAAATCACAGCTGCAATAGCAGAGCTTTGTAACGGTTCAGAAAAACCTATAAACAAGGAATCAGGCCCTAGCTGCAGCTCCCCAAGCCATCAGGAATGCACTTTTACTTACGGACACTCACTTCCATCTGAGGGAAGAGCTGTGGTCAGGAGTGCATGACAACAGATAGGAAGCCAGCAGAGAAATCCCAGGCACTGCTGTTTATCAAACACGCTTTATCTCCACCCTGAAGAATTTGCAACAAATACAGTCGGGCACATCACCAACCATCTTTTCATTGTAGCTCCAATAGGATGTGACTTATCACCTAAATAATTGTGCCTTTAAGTTTATTCTTCTGTTTCTCTCTCTTCTTTCAGCCTCTATATTGTTCTTGTTGTTATCATTTTCTTAAACTACTTTCCATTACTTTGAATATGGGAGCAATTTCTATACCATCCCCTACAATATATCTCTATCTGTAGGTATATGTTCTTTACGCTATTTGTATTTTTTGATAACGGGTCCATTCTGTTTCACCCCTGTTTAAACCTATTGATATTAGTAGAATTTTTTCTCATTTATTAAAATATAAATTCAAGAATATCCTTCCCTGCATCACCAAAAATACAGCAAGTTTTAACCTAAAATGAAAATAATCTTTTAAAGACGGTATACAACCACAGCTCTTATTTCAAGAATTATACATTTCATCCATCTTTATTGAAACCTTATGCTTTTCATATCCTTTACAGCCAATAGTTTTTTTTTTTCAATAGACACTAAGCAGTAATGAATTTGATATGCTGGTGTCACAATGTATTTTGCTTCTTTTGTACAAATTCGTGATTTTTTTTTAATACTGAGTTTGCTGAAGCCTCCTCTCTGCAAGTTCATGCAACTAGCTTTATTAGCTTGAAATAAAGTGGGAGTGCATAGTTTTCAGTAAGTGAGTTTACAAGAGCATTTTACAAAACATTAGCAAAAAGTAATTAGGGACAGTAGATGAAAAGTTTACGTACGGAGCTCAGAAGAGGGTTTTTTATGTTGATTTTTTTTTTTTTTAATTTAGTTCTGTATTCCCATGAGGATATTTTTTGTGTCCAGAGCAGCAACTAGAGGACATGAAAACAGGCATGCACGCTGCCCTGTTTGCAGGGACCATAGGGGAGAGCCTCATCCCAGTGGGACTCCAGCTCAAGTGAGCTGCAGGCCCCTTACAAGCAAAGCAAAATGTCAGGAGATGCAGTGGGATTTGAGCCCACGTTACAAAGGTCAGCAAAGCAATTATTAACGAGCCATGGTCTTAGAACCCTCTAGACTCTAAAAGTCAATGTTATTGCAGGAGGCAGGCATTTTGAGACTTCCTGTGGAGAAGACCTGTTCCTTGCTTGCAGAGATTTTTTTCCTAATTATTATTTTCACTTCAGTAATGAATGATCTGTAATGCCCTTTGGTCTCAGGCTGTGCTGATTTCATCCTTTTAAGCTGCTATAGATATATAGATAGGCAATACATTTTGATAAAACATATCTATCGGCCATTTTGCAAATTCAAAGCATACTTTAATTTGCAGTGTGTAGTCTCTTATGTATTAAAATATGAGATACTATTTAACATTTGAACAGTTACACAAAAGTACCTGTTTTGCGTTAATTATATGAAAACATCTTGCCTACAAGCCCAAAAATATTTATACACCATGGTGCCTTCTGTGCTGTAAATATATTGAGGATATGCAAGGAAGTTTTGGGGCTGTTCGATCAGTGCATCTTCTGCCAAGAAAATTCTGTGACTATCACATTATTTATGAGCCTGCATCTTGGTAACTAGAATTTGAACACAGAAAGTGAATGAAAATGCTTGCCAAGATATTTTCCCTTGGTATTTTCATGTTTTTCTATAGAAAACTGGGACTAAGAGATTCACGGTTTTCTATTTCTTCAAATACACACATTTACTGAAATAAATTTTAACTGACTTATGTCATCATGTTTAACAGGTATATTTCCAAAAGGTACTTAGCTACCATGAGCATAGTGGTCAACATGTACCGTGCTCCCAAATGTGTCATTTTAAGATTTTTTTTTCCTTTGTTTCTTTAATTGGCAAACTGCTACATCTGGAAATCAATGTGCAAATTTCCTTAAAGCAAAGCTGTTCCTTTGCCTCTCTTTTCATGGTCATGGTTTAATCCCATCCAGCAACTAAGCCGCCCACAGCTGCTTGCTGACTCCCCTGTGGTGGGATGGGGGAGAGAATCAGAAGAGTAAAAATGAGAAAACTCATGGGTTGACATAAAGACAGTTTAATAGGTAAAGCAAAAGCTGCGCACACAAGCAAAGCAAAACAAGGAATTCATTCACTTCTTCCCACTGGCAGGCAGGTGTTCAGCCACCTCCAGGAAAGCAGGGCTCCATCACGTGGAGTGGTTACTTAGGAAGACAAACACCACCACTCTGAACATCCCCCCCTTCCTTCTTCTTCCCCCAGCTTTGTGTGCTGAGCATGATGTCATATGGTATGGAATGTCCCTTTGGTCATTTGGGGTCATCTGTCCCGGCTGTGTCCCCTCCCAGCTTCTTGTGCCCCCCCAGCCTGCTCGCTGGTGGGGTGGGGTGAGAAGCAGAGAAGGCCTTGACTCTGTGTAAGCACTGCTCAGCAATAATGAAAACATCCCTGTATTATCAACATTGTTTCCAGCACAAGTCCAAAACTTAGCCCCATACTAGCTACTATGAAAAAAATTAACTCTACTGCAGCCAAAACCAGCACATATGAGATCATGCCCTGCACTCCCATCATGCTCCCTGCTCGTCTCAGCCCTTCTCATTTTTAGCACTTGACATAGGTTTTTTCTGGATGACTTGTCATGACAACATTGTTCAGGAAAAGCTGCCTCTGACAGCTTCAGTTGACTGTGTAGAACTGATACCCATGAAAAATTAACATTTATAGGGCTTTTTAACTGAAATCCATCTCTCATTTAACTTCATTGGTTTCACTGTAAATGATGGTATAGAGACATAACTTTTTCTCCCATCATTTTGAACCTCAAGAAGCTGCTCGCTCATTCGGAGCCATCATCATGGAGTTCTGCCACCAGAGATCCCCAATTTCCTGAACCAGCCTCACAATTCCAAATTGTTCACATGCCAGCTTGTCCCTTGGTCTGGGCAATTTTGTTCCCTAAACAATGAACCCAAATACATGCGTGCACCTCATTTCCCAGTCTGAACAGACTCTACCAGTCTTGGATCACTGGCACTCAAACTAGAACCTGATGAGAGGTTTACAAAGCATAACATTTAAATTTCATTTATTTTTGCTTTATTTTCAGGTTTTCAGTAAAAGACTTCTCTCTTTTTGTTCTCCCAAAACTGCTTTAAACAACATGAGTGAACCTGCCTGCACATCTTACAAAAACCGCTTTTTATTCCTACTGAAAGCTGAGAATTGAGCATCAGCCCCAAAGCAGGGCTCAGAGCATAGGAAACCAGAACAATATTTTGATTAATCTGCTTTTATGTTTGTGTGGCAAGAGAATAGTGTCAATATTAATGAAAACAATCGTGACTAATGCAGCCAACAAGACTATCAGAGAATCATCTGCCACATTACAATAGGAACCCATCATGAGAAACACCTTAATTACAGCTATTATCTCTTAAAATGGCTGGGTGACTCTAATATTAATCTGATTTGAAACACAAAGTCGCCATTACGTAGTGAGATGCTAAATGGGGCTTTGCTGTGTAATTACATGGGGCAAAGTGACTATGAAAGTCATTTCTGTATGAGGGCCACACGGACTGCTAATGAAAAGCTCTCATTTTCTAGCTCTTTGTTGCACCTGTATTTTCAGTCATTCCATGGAGAATTGCATCTCATTTTAAGGAACACTTGCACATGGGAAAAGGGGTGGGAGGGAAGAGTGCCAGTTACAACCATTATGAGAGGAAAATAAAGGAGCCATTTGTCTAATACCAAGAGATATCTACAGGGAGCTCTCACTGGGTCCCAAACTTAAAACCATTTCCCTGCTTTCTCTTGCTTAGCTGGGCAGCACTGATTTTCATGAGCTCATCCCACAGCGACACATCCTGATGCCCATCTGCCCTATGCTCAGCCTTTATGTCGGCTTCAGGCATTGCCCTTCCTCTTGGGCTTGTTCCTTCATATTTGCTGTTCTCCAGAAAAAGGCTTTTCCCTGCCCTGCTGCTGTGCTGGAAACTTTGCATGGGTGATGGGAGAACTGGAGCAGATGTCTCTGCCCCGGAAAAATGTCTGGCGTGATGGCACACATAGTGCAGCCAAATGTTCAGGCTGCATCTTTGGCATCATCTGGCATCTCTTTAAATGAGCTGTTTCGGGAAAAAATGAATTTGATTGGGTTTAATGGAGACACCACAGCCCACAAGAACTGTAATTATTAGGCAGTGAGGCTGGAGAACAGGTGTCTGCCCCAGGCTCAGAAAGACCTGGTTTGGGGTTCCTGCTCTGCCCAGCATCATGGCTTTGAAGCTCAAATGATTTCAACCTGCTCAGTGTTACCAGGGGAAGGTTTCTGTTGTGGATGATGAGAGCACATAACTGCATGTTGAAAATTAGCCATCTTGGTTTGGAAGTGTGTTCTCAAGGGACACATTAACAATAATGGCCATCACGTTCCCAAATCAAGGAGAGCTAAAGGTGCTGATGCCCACATGCAGCGTGAGGGACTGCATGGGCTACACTTTATGGTGAACCTGGTTGCCCCTTTGAGGTTCTCCTGCACCAGACTCTGGTAAAAAAAGCCCAGGAAGGGATCTCCAGGTGTTGTGGGGGAATACAGGGAATTTAAACCCTAAATCAATTTTAAATCCAGCTGCAGCCTGCATCCCTGTACAGTAATGTTTGTACCAATTTTCCATCGTTCTGCTTTGTAAAGTAATCAACACCAGAGCATAAAGAGAGAGAAACGGGTCACCGCTGATGGGATCTGAAGAAACCACCCCTCCTGTGTTTCTCTGTGAGGTGGGAGATTGGCTTTAATGTTGCTGTGCAGACAGAAGCTGCACGAGGCAGCCACGAGGCTGAGTCCTCTGCCCCCACGCTGCTGCTGCCAGCCAGCAGAGCCCCTTGGCTCTGATGGAGCTGGGACAGCTCAGGACAGCAGGAGATGTGGCCGTGGCTTCATTATCAGATGTATTTTAAAGCTTTTAAAGCTGGGGGTTTCTAAATTAAGTAGTACCAGTGCTAGAAAGTGGCAGCATCAAGGCTTGCCCAAGCTGACACCACAGTCAAATACCTCTAGCTCTGAGGGAGGCTGTTATTAGGATTGTGTCTGCTTTGTATGAATACAGGGTTGTAATGCAGTTGCAAAAGGGTTTCTGGCAGCTGGCAGAGCTAAGGAGAACATGTTCTCACTGTTTGATTCCCTGCAAAGTCTAATGTAAGATATCACTCCCAATGCCTCATAGAGAGGAAGATGGAGAAGAGAGATGCACTCAGAAATCCCATTTGGAGATTGCTGTCACCTGTCACTTTGGCTAACATGTCTCTAACTTTGATGGTGCGGCCAAACACAGTTTTTACTTACCATTGTTAATCCTTAGGAAATGGGTTCATTTCTCTGGCACACAAAAACTAGGAGCCAGCAGACCGCCAGGGTTTTCCACACCAGCAAGGGCAAGGATGTGCCTGGAGAAATCTTGTCTTCAGATGAGGATTCAGGCAGGAGCCAGGCGGCAGAGCCTGGAGGAACGTAGCACCTATGGTTTAGGTGAGCCCTGCTTCAGCTGGCAGCAGAGAGAGGGCAGCCATTTGCTGCAGCTTAGGGGAAAAGCAGCAACTTCTTCAGACACGCTAACCGGATCATTGGGAAACCTAGGAATGCACATGAAGTTCAGGCCAATCCATTTTTTTCAGTTCTTCCTGCAAGCAAAGAGCATGCATGCAACAGCTCAGACGACACACGGTGCTTGCCAAGGCGCTACAATAACTTGGTTGTTTGCCTAAGACCTAATTAATGAGATTGTCAAAGGCAACTGTTTCCTCCTTCCTGATGAGGAAATGTGCACAGGAGCATGGGCATGAGTCTGGGACGTTTCCTGGTCATTAAAAGCTGAAAGTGATCTCCTTGGGTTTGGGCTATGTAGAAGGTCATAAACAAATCAATAGGTAGTTCCCTTTTTATCAAAAGGCTTAAAATGCTAATAAGCACGGCATATTACAAGGACCTTAAGTGATTGCTACAATGGCAGGATGGCATAGAGACTCATTCTAGAATTTCTTTAACCATCTCCATAAAATACAGAGATGGTATTTTTTCAGCAAGGATTTCTTTTTACATCTAAAGAATGGAAGATCCTATGGGTTTACCATTAGTGACGTTCAGATATCTGTGTTTTAATTGATAAGAGCTAGAAATTGCCAAATTTTAAGTGTCTTGTAGGTTTTAGTTTTAGGTTCAAACAAATTTTCCTCTTCCCCGCTTGCTGATTATGAAATTTAGCATATGCTTTCCCTGGCTACCATTTCCACTCTCCTGCTTGAGGGAGCCAGAAGTGCTACTGCCAACACCTGGTGCGGCAGCAGTTATGAACAGGCCACACAAGATCAAGCAGCTGGTTTTAAAGCTTACAAAATCTGTTTTTTTTCTTCTCTTCATCTTTGCCTTGTTTTTCCTTTTTAAAGGAACCTATGGGATTCTTTCTTTCATGCCTTCTGGGTCTGAATCCTCTCAGCTGCCACATCTGCAAGCTTTGTTCTTCCTTGATTCACTGCTCTGGGAGAGACAGAAACCCAGACTGGTAGGTGGAAAAAAGAAAGAAAACGTAACAGCATGCCAGTCCAAGGCAGCGGTATATGCCATGCCATCATCAAACACGTATCCTTGCCTAAATTCACACCTTTAGGTACCTCTGTTGACTCTGCCAGCAGTGCAGCTCTCCTTCCCCTGCACTTGGGAGATGTCTTTTCTTAGAACTGCTGGGGTGCTAGTTAAAGTCTCACCAGGCTCCCATCACAGCTCTTGAGGTCAATGAAGCGGGAAGGTATACAGCTTTTTGGTCCACATGAAGATGGGGCGTGAAGGATGGCATCAAGCACGGCCCTGAGGGATGCCTGAGGCTTTCGCCTCAACTTCTTTCCACTGTCTTTGAGGTTGCTGGTGCTGGGGGTGTCCTCTGCTGAAACCTTAAATATAGATTTTGTTGGCCACACTCCTAGTTTTTAAGAATCCCCATGATACTGATGGGTTTTTGGAGGCAGGGTCAGACACTGCTTGGGCTTGAGCAGGGGAAACCACATTTGCTGAGGCCGTTCCTGACCACATGAGACCCCCAAAAGCTGGGGGGGGGGGCCTACAGCAGGGGGGATGAGGAAATTCCTTGTACCTCTGGCATTTCAAAACAACCCAGGGAAAGTGCCCCAAAAGCAGTGAGGACATTGCCTCTCAGATGGAGGGAATTTGGAAAGGAAGCTGCAAAATGCCTCTTCCCCAAGCACGAAGCCCCCCAGGGCTGCCTAGAGAGATGCTGTGGCCACAGTGGGAGGAGGTAGCTGAGGAGCCAAAAGTCCATGGCATCTGCCACATGTCTTTTCCCTAACACATTTTCTGTCAAGTACCTTATAGGTGAGCACCAGCAGTGCACAACTGATGGCTCAGCACTGCACGCCTCCCAAGGGAGGGGGTAGCTCACACCAGTGGGGTGATTTTTATGCTCTTTTGAACTTCAAGCTTCTTCCTGCCATTCATTTTTTCCATAAAAAATTCAACAAAAATTCATTCACACACTGGATCTATTTGTTGATGATGATTTCTGCCACTTCATCAGCTTTTTGTTGGAAAAAACCCCCATGGCTCTTCATTATGGTTCTAATGCCATAATAAACACATGGAAGTGTGTATCACTCCAGCATAGGATACTTATCGAATAGATAACAGCAATCTTCCCAAAGTGACAAATTTAGGAAGCAGGCAGCAAGTGATACAAAGTCCCGTAATCTTATAGAGAAGCCCTAGTGACCACAGGCAGCAGGAAGGCAGCGCTGTGATACATAGTCCCTCTCCCCAGATCTCCCCACTGTGTTGGTGGGACAGGTCATGGTCAGGGACACCTGGCAAGGCTGAGACCTTTGTGCCCAAGCCATCACAAGCCCCAAAGTGTCTGCAGGTTCAGACCTCTTCTGTTCTTGGGACTTGTTGTCACTTTACTAGTCCTGCGCCTGTGTCTGGCAATGCCTCCAGTTACTTTTCAGCTGTTGCTCTTTCCACCCCAGCTATATGATGCCTTTCCTCAGCTTTGCAAACAGACTTTCCTCCACTTTTCTGATCTCTTGCTGTTCTGCTTAAGGAGTCTTAAATCATTCTGTGGCAACCACTGTCTCTGGGGGATTTGGGGTGCAGTCATGGGGTTACACATGCTAATTGCTGGTGGTGTCAACCATAGCTGACATAGAAAATACAGGCTGGTTCAGGAAACAGCTTGGGAAGAGGATATCTTGCCATTTCTAGAGATGCCGGGTCTGTACAGGCTGTTTCACAAGGTAGGATATGCTGTAGGTGTCTGCTCCATATGAAATACCATGGACAATCCCTGCCAGGCAGAGCAGCCATCAAGCAGAGGCTGTTCCCAGATGTCACAGAAATATCTCAGGTTCATCTGTGTCCAACGGTGTGAGCAAGCTGGCTGATGTATCCACACCCGCATTCAGCCTTTCAGGCTGCACAGCCATTCGTTTCCCAGGTCAAATTCTTTCCTCATGTCAACCCACGCAAGCCCATTAATGTTAACAGAGAAGAAATTCAACATCAACTCTGTAAGGGGCACCACAAATGCAATAGCCTAGGCTATAAACTCCCCTGCTGAGCTGTTTAAAGCCAGCCAACAGCACAGGTGATACACCTGCCTTTGAGGAGCCCAAAGCCTGTGCAAGGTGAGGTACACAGGGGTCCCCACAGGCTGGAGAAGCACTGAGGAGGGATGAGCTCCCTTCCCATTAACCTGGTGGGCACTGCTCTGCCTCAGCAGCAATGAACAGTTTCACAAACACACAGGAAAGCAGAAGTCCCCAAAACCACGTAGTGTGTGGGTAGAAATGGATGTGAAGAGAGTGATGGATTAGTCAGTGACAAAGATGTTTTGTACCCTACTGGAAGACAAACAAAAAGAAATGGCTTATATTAGCATCCTCTGTGTGTGTCATCCTCTGCTGGATAATAACATATTAGTATGTTAAAATATAGTACACGGTTGTCTTCTTCAGGAGACTGTCTGGTTTTCCTTTTTTTAAAGGCCAGCTCAGTAAGGACCAGTCTCCTACCACACTATTAATTTATTCTGAGTTTTAGCAGGGAAGGATCCACACAGTAGCCATCAGCTCCAAACTTTGGCAAGCTCCTCCATCTCTGTATTTCAACCATCACCGCAGCTAACTTGGTGTCCACAGAAAAATAATAGGAAACCCATCTTATTTTAACTGACATAGATAGGCCTCTCAGTCTCCTGGACATAAAAGGTTTCTCACAAATAATTGGTGGTGAATAATTGATGCAATTAAAATATCCATTTTTCCTATCCATGGGAGCAGATCATTCATTCAGATTGCTTTGTCACTTTCTGGGGGATCTTTGATCAGCTTTGTAAAGCGCACTGTACATTTCCATTTTCTGCTTCAGATAAGTTTTATCACCAGGCAAAGGCCTTAAGCAATTAATTTAGCTCATGATTCTGCCAGGCTTAGATTTCAGTCTAGGAAGAAATGGAAATTTTTTTTAAATGTCAAAGCCTTCCCTTTAAGGGCCATGTAAGCCTGCCATATGTACCCCCTTTGAAAAATGAGTGCGCTATAGAATGCAGTGCTTGGGTGCAGAGATAACAAAGCCCATCATGGGTGCCACTGCATCATATATTTGTTCTTGTCTAGTTTAATGGTCCTGTTTGAGACTTTTAGGCCCAGCCACTAAATAAACAAGCATGTGTACATGTGAGGTCTTTGAAAGAGAGGGAAATTAGTGCTTGCTTAGCTTAAATTGCTGTACATTTCATTTGAGAGTTGCTTTAAGATTACTCAGAGCATCCAGATCTCAATTCTGCTAACAATCCTGTAAGCTGCAATACTACATCCATATAAAATCATCACAATGCATAACATCAGCTTTGAAAAATTGAATCTGGCTTTGAAAAATCATCTTCATCTGACTTATTGGAGTCCCCAGTGCAATTTTCCAGTGTGGACTATTTCACAGTCTTAAAATTCACTTAGCGCGAGTAAGTGTGAAAACCAGACTTCAGCCAGTCGTAAGCGTACAAGAAACGAAAAAATTGAGTCCAGCGGCCAAAGCTCTTTTAAATTTCAGCCAGTACTCATGGAAGTATTTTCACATCTTCATTTCTACAGAAATTGCGCATGGGCCAATATGAAGATGAATTATAGCTCTGGGCAGGCTCTGTCTCATGTGTGTTGGAGCTGTTTCCTTCTTGTCAGCACAGAATCTATGGGTCTTGTAGCTGTACATTAAGCAATGCAACCAATGTCCGTCCCACACAGCTCATCCTCTCCCTGCTCCTTTCCCAAGGGAGCAATTAGATGTGTAGGATTATGGTGTGGTGGGATTCTGTAATTGATATAAAGGACTGCCAGGAAAAGCAGCCAAAGTTCACAGGTTAAATTGGACCTGTGGATCTCTGCAACAGATGTGAGCTAATTAAAATTAACATTAAATGAAATTAACTTCAAATGAACTACATTATATCTGAGAATTGACTCAAATTAAATTACTTTCCACTTCCTTCCCTTTAAATTTTCTATTGGTAATGTTGCCACTTAAAGGTCATGCTATTTTTTTGAAGCCTTTTTGTGAGGTTTATTATTTTGCCGGTGCTTTTTAAATCCTGCCGTCCAGATGCGTAGCAGTCTCTGCTTGCATGGCCAAGCTCCCTTCCCCACAGACATGACTCCTCGTGCGAACAAGCATTTGAAACTACAAATTAGAAAATTAGCTGCGATTGCCTCATGGCACTCAAGGAAATGGCCATTTCACACACAAATTAGAGGTTTTGCAAAGGTGAATACGTGGAGCAACATGGAGGAGGGACATGTGCTGAAAATGCCACCTGCAGAACGTACACCTGCAGCACCCAGGCTGGTGGGGGCAGACTTTGGGACATTTGCTCCTGGCTGGAATATATTGCTATACCTGCAGAGGGCTGCACAGCCATCCCTTTATGATCTGCAATGGTAGTTAAATGCGGTAAATTTAAATCACCATGTGCTGTAGTCAGCCTTCTACACTGGCCTGTGGGGCTTATAGAGCTTTTCGTAGCTTTGCAAGGACTTTTTCTGGGTTTCTCTTTGAGTACAGAAAAGCAGCATTACTGCGCTGCATTGGGTCAGCTAGATCTACATCAGAGTGCAGCTTTTTCCAAGAAGGATATGGCCGATAACGCTTTTTAAGTATCAGCTTAAGCTTGCCTTAGCCTTTATTTCATGAGCTATGCACTTGTTTGTTAATAGCAGCCTAGGAAGATTTCTATTCAAGACAGCATAGTCAGGGATGATGCTTGTATGATTTTGACTACAGTACAAGCTGCCACTTGCACCTCCACCCCACGGCACATGGCTGAATGTCTTCCAGCCGGCCCAGGGGTAGTGCAAGGGTGGCATCTCACAGGGCCTAGCCTGTGCCAAGCCAGGCTCCTCTCTCACGTCAGCCTAACATGCCAGTCTCCCACCAGTGCGGGAATCCCCCCACACCATCCTCAGCTTAATTTCCCAGGATGTGACTGGTCCCTTCACATCCCTCTCCTTTTCGTTCTGTGCTTCTCTCCTTTAAAAACAGGCCATTTGTTTCCTTTGTTTCCTATTTGTAAATGATGCTGAAGGATAATAAAGCTGCATTTATGGCAGCTATGCTGAGCAGCCATAATAAGGGGCTGCTTTTTTCATAACTGGAGATGAAGGAGCAGTGAAAGCCAGGAGACTAGTTCCAGTAATTACAGTGGGTGAGGAATTGGCTCTTAATCACGAGGCTTTAATTGCTCTTGTCCTACCTTGTATGAACACTGGGAGCTGGTGCTAAACCGACAGAAGAGCTTGTAAAGAATTAGCAAGGTTTACTATTTTCACCTGCTTTCCCCACTCTCCACAAAGCTCTTCTCCAGGGCGCTCCCAAATGACCCTTGCCTGGCAGGGAAGGGAGATGCATGGGGGCTTGCAGAGGTTGCAGGTAGTGGTGAAGCAACCAGGCATGGCATCAGTTAATTCTGCACCCCCAGCTCAGAGGCTGCTCAGCTGCTTTTTGGCACAACAGAAGTAAAAAACCCCTTTTTATCTTGCTGGCCAGAGATCGTAGCTCAGTGGCACAAGATTTAAGCTCTTTTCTGGACTGGGGCAAGAGTGTTCAGTTAATGCTACAAATGCCATGTTAATACCTTCGAGTTGCTCATAACTGATCAAATTTGGAGTAAATATTTCACAGAACACACTTGAGCATCACTGTAAGTGAGCTCCTAATTTGTAGTCCAGGAGTGTACGTGGAAAAGTTGGGACAGAGGTTCTTAAAGGCTGATGGTTAGCAGTAATGAGAGATGTGCTTTACTCCTACCCTGATGTCAAAATAAATCACGTGTTCCAGAGTTTTTCCTGGTTTCTTATCTGTCTTATATAGCCTGCTTTGCTAAAACAGATTAATACTTCTGCTTACATCTGTATGAGGACAGAGCCCCAACCTGCAGGTTTGCCAGACTTTCCTGGCTCGGGAACGCTTTCCAGCAGGTGCAGTTTGGGCTGAGAGTGCCTGCCTCTGACTTTTGAAGCCTCATGTACCAAGGAGGTGTTAGTGCTGGTAACACCTGGGGTGTGCAGCAGGGCTTCACGGGCAGGAATCCAAAATTTGGTTGTAACTTGAATTAGACAACCCCAAATTTCTGGGGGCAACTTGCGTCAGTCACACATTGCTACATATAGTGTATATGCAAATATATTAATACACGTGCACAGATTAAATGCCAGAATTTCTGTATAGTATCTAAACATGAACATATTTATTTTATTTTGAGGTTGCATGTACTCTTCAATCAAAAAACAATGGGGATGTCTTATTGGGAGAACCATGATGGAAGCACACACAGGATGCCAGAGACACAGCAAAATTACCCTCCAAGCAATTCAAGTCTTCTGGAGGTTTGCTTTACACTGTAATTTAGCATTTCTGGTGCAAGCAACTCAGTCAGACCAACATTTAATTTCAATGGTTTGGAACTATGGAGCTGCTGCAGAGCTGGAAATAGCTGGCTGCCACCGCGTCTGGTCCAGCCTGCTCCAGCAGCCAATTTCTGCTGTTGGCAGAGGATGAAGGCTCTGACATCCCTTCTCCCCAGCTGCAGGACAAGGCACCACGCATCTGCCGGCCGCGTGGCTAGGGAGCTCCGCAGAGCTACCAGGTAGAGTCCCTGAGTAAACAGAGTGCCTGGCATTAACAAGCACCTTTTGGACCAACCAATCATTAAAGCGATCCTACATAATTATTAGTGCACAGGTGTTAATTATTAGTAGCAAGTAATTATTAAATTAGGCTTGAAAACCTTGTTGTGCCAGCTCCTGAATCAATACACCCGAGGAAAGACATCCCTGCCCTGAGTTCTTACAGCCTTGTTTGGTGACTGCTCCCAGGGTGTGGCCAGAAAACCACAAAATAAGTTTCCAGCTTTATAGTTCAGGAGAAATTCTGTAATAAGCACTTGCAAATCCCATGTGCCCCTCAGCCGCCGGGTACAATGACTCACAAAGGTAAGCTGGTGAAGGTGAAGTTTGCAAAAAGCCTTGCAGACAAATCTTGGGAGAGCATCCCACCTTATAACAGACTTATAACAACACAGGGGTTGCCAAAAGCAACCTGACGTGAACAATTTCATCTCAGCTCTAGGACCCTGCTTGCTCCCTGCAACCAGCAGATTGCCAAGCCAGCCTCCGTTACTATCCCTAGAGAGGGATAAGCACATCCAAAGTTTTGAAAGAAAGTGTGCAAAGCATTAAACAACTGCAAAATATAGCAAGACTGGGTGATTATATATAGACAAAAAGCATCCTTTCACTATGTTCAGTCTGATTGGAGTTATTTCTGTGCAGTCACAGGGTGGATTAAGGCCAGAGTTTGGATTACATAGCATCGTGGTCCCAGGTGGCTACTTGTTCAAAGTCATCTTCCTATAAACATTGTAGTGTACAGTGTAAAACAAGAAAAAGATTTCAAATCATTTCTATCTGGATGTGTTTTCTCATCACAGAAATCACCACCAAAATTTTTAATCCCACCACCACTGGGACAGACACCAGCTTTTTCTTGGGCTATCATTAAAGACTATAGACAGGCTAAGAGGGGCTAAACCATCTTGCATTATGGCTTAGCTTGGCACATGTAAAGGCTCAGAAAGTCAGCCTGAGGGGGGTAACCTCAGTTAGGATTCATTCTGGGGGACTGGAGTGTTCCACACTCTACTTAGGTTCCTGGATTGCTGTCCCTTCGCAGAGCAGGTGGCCCTTTCCTTTTGGGGTGAGGATCTCCTTCTCTTCGAAGTCCTGCATTTCAAGTGAAGATCATAAAAAGGCAAATCCTCTTGAGGTGTGTGTTTGTTGGCCAGTTGTGGAAACCTGTCTGAGCAGAAGCAAACCAGACACATGGGGTCCCAGTAAGAATCCTGGAAAGACATTGCTGTGAGGTCATTTTGCAGGCCTGCTCAGTCAGAAAATCCATTTACCCTCTGCTCTGAAGAAACGTTCATGTCCGGCTTGTTCCCTTAAAGCTTTGCCTTAGTTTACAAAATTTACTATGTTATTTTGCCTGGGATCATTTGTCCATTAAACATCAACATCACTGTTGTCCAAGTAATGGCATCTAAAAGGTATTGCCCCAGGGATGCCAAATTAGATCAGGGTCAGTGCTGTGCCAGGCACTGCATGTGCGCAGAGATAGCTCCCTGGCTGGGAGGATTTCAGACTCTTTCTCATAACCTCTTCCTACCAGACCTTCAGACACTTGTTGAAGACTGATGATGACTGTGGTAGGTACTGTCAGCATCTGGCCAACCATGGGGAGGGGAAATTGTGTGCAGCTCTGAACAGGAAGAAACTCCCTTGCAGCCACGTCCAGCTCATCGCACGTTGCTTTAACCATTCAACCTCAGCCTGACCAGAGCTACAGCCAGGAAGGTCAAGTAAACATGTTTCAAGGGCACAACTAAAGCACCACAAAAAGCCCTGCCTGCTGGGGTGAGAAGATGGTCCCAGAGTGAAGCACTTAAGCTGTGACAGCACCGTGCAACAGCTTTGGCCACAGTTCCTGAAATTTGATCTGTTACGATGCAACTGCTCTTCGTAAAATATAAAGAGGAAATTCTCTCGGCCAGTGGAAGTATCTTCTGTCCCACTAACCACAGAACACTATTCTCCTCTGAGCAAACGCCTTTTTTTACTCTTTTTTTAGGCTGCTCTCCTTCATGCTACCGAACAGGTTAATGCACGGCGGTCCTTTTTCACAGTATTATGGAAGACTCTTATTCCTGAATTGGCAAGAGGAGGCACCAAGGACATGGGCAGGCATAATTTCTACAGCATCCACAGACTGGTCTATTATCTGTTACTGGTGATGGGGCTGGTGCAAACAAGTTGACCTGCTTCCTTCACCTTGCACTGTGATGATCTTTCTGTGATATAAAGGCATAACCACTGCAGATTAAACCAGATATGAGCAGTAAAGACAGTAACAATCTAGGCTTGGTCAACAGACTGCTCACACTCATGGCCAGGACAACTGCTTGGAAAGGGAGCCTGGTCTTGAGGCACTCCGGCGAAGGCGAGCAGCCTGGAGAGTGCCACTTCCCAAGGAGCCCCTCGCGAGGCTGCAAACACCCCATGGGATATCGGTTGGACATTGCTGGCCTAGAATTCACTAAACTTCTTCATTTGCTTTCTTGTCTGTAACCTAGAGATAATGTTCCTGCTGTGCCAAATGCATAGGAAATGCATAATTAGGCTTGCAGTGGCACATGGACAGTGAAGTTTTGCTTAGTATATAAGATTGAGGTTGACTGAACTCAGCCTTTGCCAACCAGTACCTTAGCCTAGGGGTATCCCTTAATCGTACCTTGGATGCCATAGCCTAACTGCTGACAACGTTATATTAGTGCTGTTTGATTCTCGTGTTCTTATGTGGTGTACACTGAAAACAAGATGTTTCAAACTGCAAAGCACACCTGACGTAAATAAGAAATATAGTTGCTAGCAGGAAACAGCTGACAATAGGCAGTGCAACTGGAACATATGGAGAGCAGAATAAACACAGACTATAATAAAGGGCTAGCAGGAGCCAGGCACAGGGTCCTCTGCATCTGGGGGACAGGAAAACGATCCATAAAGAGAAAGACTGCTTATAGAGAAGAGCTTTTTCTACAAAAGCAGGGCTTCTACTGGCCTACAAGGGATGAAGTTCAAAATAGATTAACTGAACAACATGGACCTCTCAAGGAGTTAGGAGATTAGGTATCAGAACTGGTCTAGATGCAGCTGATGATGATTAAAGACTGATGACCTCAAAGTAGCAGGAGGCCATCAGGTGTCCTCAGCTATATCACACAAAAAATTTGGGCAGTGATGGTGGCCATCTTTGTTTCAAGGGTTGATTAGATGGCAAAGCTTGCAGGAATGCCCCTTCTGATTATTCTTTTCTACTCTTGATTTACTGTTATCAGGAGAGCAAATTCTCCTAGGTTAAAGCAAAAGTGACCGTTCTGGTGTCTTGTGTCTGCTGTCTTCTTTTCTGTCTTTACAACTTTCTCAAGCTTTGGTGAAGGCACTGAACAGCGAGAAGTCATGTTGTCTCTCTCCTTGGGGATTTTTTTTGCAGTTATGCTTTACTATCTGGTATCTTCTCCTTAGTGTTATGTGTGTTCACTGCAGAGCTGAGAAAAAGAATTTTGTTCCAGAACTTTTCCCTTTCCTTGGCTATATATCTCCCTTGCTAACTCATCTCTCTTCCAGAAGACTAACTGGGACAATCTAATTGAGTAAATAGTAGGTTTTTGAAAGAAAGGAATTATATATTACACATTATACGCTTCTATCATCTTTTGTACTTCCTCTACACCATGTAAGAAGGTATTTTATGGAAGCATTAGGCCACAGTTCTAGAGCAGAAAAGTTCCTGGAAAAAAAATCTTCTGAAATGAAAATGGTTGTGGTAGCTCATAGCACCAGTTGTGGAAACTGTGTTTGCACCGGAGTCTCAGCCCTTCTGACAAACTCCAGACACTGGAAGTATCCCTATGGGAAGTGAATGGGGTTTTTTCCCCTGTAAGTTTCCCCATGGTCCTTCTTTTAGTTTGTTTATATTGGAAAAGCATTTCAATCAACCAGTGCTAGTGGGAATTCTTTCTACCCTCATATGCTGTATCCCCTGCAGAGACTGGGAGAGAAGCAGGCAGTGGAAGAGGAGAATCTGGAGGGCAAAATAAACCTACATTACAATAAAAGGACCAATAGTACCCATGCACAGGGGCCTCTGCACCTGAGAGAGACGAAAATGATCCAAAAAGGAAAGAATGAATTCCATTCCACTTCTTGGATGGAGAATATCTTCATTTTATCGATATTCTCTTGTTTGCACAGACATCTTCACGCTAACTAACCTGTCAAAAGCCTTGCTTTGCAAGATGAGTAGAAATGTAGTCAATCTTGAGTCTAGAAAATCACTGCGATCTTTATCACTTTCCCAGTTAATTCTGTGCTGATAATGGCTTGTGTCTCACTGCACAAAAACTTAATCCTGTATTGAACCATTGCTCAATTCTGCCTGCCTTCCCTGAAAGACTAACACAAATGATTCCTTCTCGGTGGAACAACCTATTGCTTGCTTAAGGTCCAAGTCCTGCAAACATTTAAGCTTGTATTTAACTGTGCTCTGATTCCCCATCTCATTGGCATCAGGAGAGCTGTTCAGACAGGGAAAATGAAGAATTTACGTGCACTGCAGCAATACTAAGTTTTGCCCTTGCTTTTGCTAACAGTCCTGGCTCTCCAGAGTGCCTGTGAAGGCAGGAGACTGTCCAAGCATAGATGATCCATGAAATAAGCTATGAACAATTAAAGGGAAGTCCAACTGTGCATCCATGGCCTCTGCTTTCAAGTGCTTCTTTTAACAGTGTAGCTAAAGATGTTTAAAAAAGCAAAAATTTTCTTTACAAGAGAGGGGGATTTGTGTCAGAAAGATTAAATCACTCAGCAAAGAAGCACACACAAGCTTGGTTATGGGAGGTTTTCATTCCTCCTTTCCTCCTGCTGCACAACTGCTGCAGAAAGACAAATGCTTTAATGCCGGCTGCTGATGGGAGAAGGTCAAAGCCTTTAGCTCCGGAGGGAAGGCTCCCAGGCTTACTGCCTGCAGCATAACAGAGAGGCAAAGGCTGCTGAAGTGGTTGTTTCTGGCATGGTTTATTTGATGTAACAGAAACTTAGCTGGAAAACACATGACAGTCACAGGCCATGTTAATACAAGTGGGGGGAAATAGACGCAGAGGCTTGTCAACCATCAAGGCATCCCTGTGCATGTCTGACAGAGGATCATGATGGAGCTGACTTTGCTTTGGTTAGTCTCAAGCATATTGGCAGACTGTCGGAGGATGAGGTTTAGGGATAAACCTGGAATCAGCCTTAATTCCTCTAAGGAGGCTGGTGTCACATAATCTTTGGGGACATCTTGTTTTTTTTTATGTTGGCTGTTCTGCTAAATCAGGTAATGCAGTGGGCTTCTCTGACTTGGAGGTTTTACTTAGTTGGACAGCATAAGTCTCTCTGGAGCAGAAGTCTTCCTCCTTGGAACAAGGGGGCTGAGTCACTGCCCTTCTCCCCATGGCAAGTGACCACAAATGCCCAGACCAAGTGAGTGCATGCAGTGCTTTGTGCCAGGGGGTGTAAAGTGCTGGGTGAGGAGCTGAGAACTGTCTGCCTTTGCTTGGGAGCCAGAGCCAGCTTGCAGTCTGCGAGCCTGAAACATATGTCCTCCTGGTGAGGGTCGGGGAAAGGTGCAGCAAGCTATCTGGTGACAGAAAGACAAGAAACACTAAAAGCTGGGGAGGGAAAATTGATGTTTGGCTTTGGTCCCCCTTGCTCAGCGTGGGGATGTAATGCCAGCTTCATCAGACTGCCAAAAAGAGGGCGTTGGAGCACTCTCCAGGTGGTGATCGGGCTAGGGATGCCCAAAACAAAGGCATTCGGTCCTCGACATGGGCACGCGGCACTGTAGAGCTGCTCCTCCCAGGCTGCATCGTTTGCCCCACGCAGACACAGATGCTGCCTTGGCATCAGGAATCTCTTTTCCTGGAGGACTTTGCCTTTGTAGAGCACTAGAAGCATCATTAGCCAACCATGGGGGCAACGCCTGTAGAGCTTGGTCATCTGTCAGCCTTGTCAGAAATGACTATACTCAGGGCTAGGCACACGGCACAGTATAGCTGTAAATGTGGTGTGATGGGCGTATCCTGAATGTACCTTTACACGTCAGATATAATGATCCTTTACAAAGTGATACAGATCTCATCCACAAATTTAGTCCCCAACATAACATATCTTACTATTTTTTGTAACCATTAAAAGAGAAGCTGTTCCATGATCTTAGCTTTTATTAAAAATAAGTTATAGTAGCTTTGTCATAAAGATATTTACAAAAAAAAATGTAATTAATTTAAAATTTAAAATATTCTACAGAAACACAACTTACTTTAACAGCTCTTGGCCACAAACAGTTTAGGAAGCTCTTTTTCTCCCTTCAGAGCAAAGACTGAATTGGTAGGTGGATCAACAACTTAATTTCTGAGTTTTTGGGACAATATTGGCTGACAGAGCCAGGCTCTACATTTTTAACTTCATCATTTGCAATAGCTGGTCATTCGTGTCATTATAAGAGAAGCAGTGTGCTACAAAACCAGACCTGGAATATCTTGTACTTAACCTGCATCAGTGGAAATGACCCTAAAGTGGACAAAATGGTAGAGAGCTGGACCTGTGAGTGCAAGAAAGAAGCACTTGGCACAGCCCAGCCCCTCTATTCTGTTCGTCCCCTCTCCACAGATCTGCTGTGCCGCTCCTTCCAGAGGTGCAGCTGCACCGTGCCAACACGTAAATGCAGCACCAGGACACAGCCTCACGCCAGCTTTGGCGTGACGCTGAAGGGGAAGAGTTCGGTGAAGACGAAGAGCATGGCCTTGAAGACATTGAGCATTGCCTGTGCTCCACTTCCCCTCACCAGTGCATGAAGCACAGGCATGCATGCTTGGGGAGTTCCCTACTGCCAGGGAAGGACCTGCTGCTGAGCTCCAAGGTGGGCGAGCACGTGGTCCATCCTTAGAAACAATTACTCCTGCAGTTCGGCTCAGTTTAATCTCTTTAATCCTCTCCTCAGCTGCCTGTTGGAACCACAGAGAACAAAGCACCTTTTATTTTTGCTAGGGGCCAATGAGGAATGGTGTCTTAATTACAAACATCTACCCCAGAGGGAGACAGATTACCTCTCCAGCCCCACTTTGGCATGGAAGCACTAGCTGTGCTCCAACCACATTGATCCCTGTATATGAACCACATTCAGCTGTGCTGCCTTCTGTTTTCTGCTTGCCTTTTAAGCTGAAGAATACATAGATACAGATGTTCATTAAAAAAAAACAAAAACCCTACAACAAAACTGATTGTGTAAATGTTATTGAAAATCTGTATTTTACATTTTTTCTGTAGCCAGATCTTTTCTCTCATTTCCTTCAATACTCCATTCAGTTATTTACATACTGCGTGTAAGTCTATCAATCAGTATGGTACCTGCTGATATGGACTATGTTTTAAACTGCTCATTCATAGTGGGTGCAGCTTGCCTAAAAACTAGTCCCCTTAAATTGCTTTTGGACAGTAGATGTTAAGACAGTTATCTCCGGTACTCATTTCAGGCTTGAGTATGCCATCAGCAGGGGCACTGTCCCTCAAAAATCATATTTAGGAAGTTGAAAGCCTTCTAGGGCTTTTTATACATATTGTTGGGCAATTCAGTTCTTTACACCAGCTGTGTGACTTAAGACACGGTAGAGCACTGTGGTACCTGAGCCTGGGCTCTGCTCCAAAGGGCAGGAGGCAGAGGAGGGCTTGCAGGCATCGGACCTAGGTCTCTGCAGTGACCTGTCTGTAACAGTTTCAAGTGCAATGCAGATGTCTTTTTTTAGAGTTAAAAAAAAAAAAAAAGTATGCAGACTCACCTGATAATAAAGTCTTAATTTTGGAATAAAGTTAAATGAGCCCAAATACTCCATGTACTAAATCAGTCGAAAGGGAAATAAGGCTGTAAGTTTACCTTTCTGTTCATTGTAAGACCACATGCAAAGATGAGTGACAGGCAGCGGCCTCATGCTGTTGGTTCAATAAACCAAGGCTTTGTGTGTCTTATCACGTTTAATTAAGGCCTGAAAAACTTGTGGCCAACACCACTTGTCATGGCTGTGTTCATTTGTAATTAGCATGTCAATCCTTTCTGCTTAACTGGCTGCCAGTCTGAAAGTCTATAGCAAGCCATCATCCAGAACACAGGTTTTTGGATACTGTTGGCTGTTAAGTCTTTTATGCCCCTGCTGAAAGAAGAGGTGCCCTCCCTGGCATTCTTCATAAATACTCCTGACTCTTCTTGCCTATGCTATTGTGTCTTGCTTGTGCAGGATTTGATTATTCATTTCTGAAAGCAATTTTAAAACATCTGGAAGCAATTACCTTGCTTTCAGGGTTTTTTTATACCTGACTTTTTTTTGCATTTCAATCGATTTCATTCAGGCACTGTGGACTCCATAGAACCCCTTGCTGCGTATACCCCAGCACATGTGAAATAAAACATCAGACTTTGCTTGCTGCCATAAAGCAGGTTTTATTTCAGCTTAAAACTTAACTGATGTTCTCAGGCATAATCCTGCCTCCCCCATGGGCTCCTGTACAGGGAGTATTGGCCAGGGCAGTTTGTGAAAGCCTGGTGGGCTTCCGTGCACTTGTCCAACATGACCTGTGAGTCCTGAACCAAAAAGGATTCACTGTTTTCTTCAGACCTCCTGCTGAGGAGGTGGCTTTGGGGCTTCTGTGGGGACCTCTCCCATAGGTCTGCCAGAGACATCTCCATTACAGCCACCTGTCCCAGCATGACATGTCCCAATGAATCAATAAGGGGGTCTTTTCAGCCGCATCTGTGCAGATGACCCATAGCTTCTCTCCTGGTTTTCAGGAGCCGGTGCTAATAACAGCGGAGGAGAAAAATGCCACCAGCCACTTGAACCCTTGGAGAACCAGTTACTCCAAGCTGGTTGTCTGGGAGTCCTGGGTACCACCACAGACCAGCTACTGCAAGGTCCCACGCTTATTTACCACTATCAGGAGTTTCAGATGAAAGCGGAGGACATGCCACTGCTGCCCATGAGAGGAAATTTCTGAAGGCACTGAGCACTTTGGGTTGTATCCTAATACAGGAGTGCTTGCATCCCTTCTCACATGACTCCCTGTCCTTGGCTGCCTGGTCCATCAAACCTCCTCTTGTGTGAGTCCAGTCTGGCCAACAGATCCTGCTTGCAAAAACTGTCCTGCGTGGCTCCTGGTGCACCAGGGCTGGTATGGAAAGCTAACAGCATGTTGTGCTGGAGCCCCAAATGCTGCAGGGAGCATTTTTTTAACCTGTATGTGTCCTCCACTAACTATTCTCTTCCTTATCATATTGATTTTTATTTTAGCTGTTACTTAATGCATCCAATAGAAATTACTAAATAAGTCAAGAAGGAAAATTTACATAAAACTGCTGAGAGATTATTGCTGAAACATGTTTCTTCCTATTGAACAGACTAGGCTAGGGAAAGGGAAGAGTATTTTCATTTAAAAGACTGCAAACACTTCTAACTTTCAACCATTTAAACGGTAGAAAAGGAATAATGTACAATACACAACTCATTCTCTGAAAAAGTCACTTCTGTTTGAAAAAATATCTGATGCTGCATAGTTGGAGATTCTTACTTAGTTTTTCTATTCATCTAATTCAATGGGGCTTTTTTCCTCTTATTAAAAATTTTTGGAAGTTTTTAAATATACTCATTCTGACTGATGAAAAAAATGTATCTCAGAGCACTGTATCTTTACATGTATGTGTATACGCACACAGACTCATATACCCAGTAAGTGCTTATGTTATAACACGCTTGTATATGTATACATTCCTGTATGCTTCTAGATGTAAAACTACAGGGAAAATCCTCTCATCTCCTTGTCAGCTCTTTGTGTCCTTGACATATGTTTCTAATAAAGCAGAACTATGCAAAGGGTTAAATGCCAGTTCTGCTGGAGTCAGTGTAGCTTCTGCCATTAAGTTCTCGTAAGGCTAGAACTGTACTTCAATCTCTGCCCAGACCAAATTAACAGAAATGTTAACATCACAGGCTTTCCACATGGGTTTGGGTTCAGTGCTGATAACAAATATTCCATGACCACCCCCCCCATCCCTTCCTGAATACAGTTAACGTATTGACAGGATCATCTCTAATGTTGTTAGAAAAACAGAAAATATTTGAACTAGTAATGTAATTTGCCAGTGCTTATGCCTGTCTTGTATTTTCTGGTATCGCAATATATATAAAAAAACCAGATACATTTCCTTATTTGCATACTATGTCAATTGAACACTTTTATACAATGCATTAAATATGACTCTCTAGCTTTATCTCTAGGAGACAGAGCAAATATTCCCAGACTAAGGGTAACATGGGCACTTTGCAAAATGTCTGAATCCAGAACTAATTTGGAAAAGTGCCGCTGTGTACCCGAGAGTCTAATTCTCTTCCTGCTTTTTGCTCTCCTCTTTTGATGGGAAAAGTTTGGGGGGGTTTATTAGAAATGTTTCTGCTACCCATGCTATTTTCTGAAATGGTTCTGTGTTGAAGCTAAAGGGAGACAGGAGACATTTCCCCTCCTCATTGTTTTCGGAGCGGCCTCAGCATCGGTTTTGTCTGTGGAATGCAGGGGTACATCTGCTCCACATCAAAGCTCATTCCACATTTCTCTGCCCTCTGTCATCCTGTATTTGCAGTACATTCCCCTCTCTTTCCTTAATTTTCCCTTCCTTTTTTCCCATTCTTGGCAGGCTTCAAGGACACTGGAAACTTCACCATCGCATGTGTTACAAAACCAAAGAAGAATAAGTCTTTGTTATTTGAGGATCATCAGAAAAATTTCTGATGAATTCTCAGCACCCTTGCATGTGGTCTGGTTTACTAATGCTGTTATTGATATAATTTCCAATATAAACTCTCTCCATCCACTGTTTATTTTATTAGGTTTTGGTGAGCTTCACTGCAGATCTCCAGATGGACTGGAGTTTAGATTACAAAAGTACCTTTAACCCTGCAACAGCAGTCTTTGCTCTGTAAAATGCAAGTTTTTCTTTTGTTTACAGTGCCAAAATCCACAAAAAAGTGTGACAAACCTCAGTACAGGTTGGCTCATCAGCATAACACATGTTTACTAAAATGACATGCTGCTGAGCTCTCCGCTAGCATAGCGTGTTCCTCATAGAAGCAGCGTATGGGCAGATCTTTGCAGTATTTTTCTTGCAGGGATGGAGCCAAGGGGTTCTTTTACTCTAGTCTAACCAGCCTATGAAGTAGCAAGTGGTCAGAGTACATGTAAAATGCCAAATAAATTTGTTGCCTTCTCTGCTCCTGGGTTGTAGTCTTCTGACCATCCACGCTGCATGGGGGATATTGAGGTCCTGAGGTCCCTTTTGGAACAAACTCTCTGATTTCTCCTAGGACAATGTCTGTAGTTCATCTGCTAAAGGGCTAACCCCCATGGGGAACAACACTGGGACTGCACTAGGTTCCGGTCCCACTCACCATCACAGCACTTTGTATACTCAGGCTGCTCCTCATGCCACATGTTAGAGTGTGCAATGTGCAACTTACAGCATTCTGCTAGTAAACCCACCGCTGTGGCTGTAATGTATCCATTTCAGGTGCGCTAAACCAAAAAATAAAGGTATTTTTGGGGTGCCACATGGGACACAACAGACCCAGCCATGTACTTTTCAGGGCAGGTGTCAGCAGGCTGCACTAGGGGTGGCTACCTTGAGCAGCATGGATAAGCCCTTCTCTGTGCCACTTGGCTTGGACACTGGGGATCACGTCCTGATGTAAATGCTGTTGTGGCTGCAGAGATGTATCTGAAGACATTGAAAACTGCCCCGCCAGTGATGCCAAGCAGCATTATTCCTTCCTGTTGCACAGTGAAATATGTAACAGCCCTGAGCATCAATTTTGCCAAGCTAGAAGTGAACTTGGCTTCTGTGGTGGGCACACAGGTAATCAGGAAAACTCTGACCAACCTCCTTAACAGGTTATGCCTGCTGAAGGCTGCGGTGTGCTGGGTTGGTTTGTTCCCTGTGTTTACATGAAAGCCTTTCAGTACTAGAATGCAGCACTGGTGGTCACAGCAGGCCAATAATTAGGTCTGCTTGTAAAATGGTCTGAGACCATAAGTTCTTTTTCTTCTCTTCACTCAAATCAGCTTGCTCATCCATAATTAATTCCCAAATGACTTACTTTTCATCCCCAGCTCCCTTACCCTTTATACAGACTCTGCATACATAATTTGCATGAATTTGAGATGGGAGACAAAGACACAATTTTAGTTTTATGCAAGCTCTTGGATTAGACTTTGGCATAGGAAGCTCAAGGTCAAAGGCCCAGGAAGGTCGGATGGGTCGGATGGGTCCTACTGCATCTTGCCCATCTTTTATCCTCCTCAGGTGCTTTAACAGCTAGCAGTCTCAGAGAACAGACTTGTACCCTGGTTCTTCTTTCTTTTCTGTTGTATTTCTTGTCTGGGAAGGCCACTCACCAGTGTAACACTTGATCAGCCTTCAACAGCTTAGCCAGTGTGACAAAGACCATTGCAGCGCTGAGCTCACTGTAAAGCTAGCATGGAAGAGAGTCTGTGGTTCTTCCAGGATTCGTCAGTGGCGTGCTTTGTTGTAATTCCCATCTGCATTACATTTTGTGCTTCATTTTCCAGTCTGCTTTTGTTTTCAAGAAAACATAAACACTTTGTGCCATCACATTACTTTTCTTGTCTTTCATTAGACAAGGGGTAACTGGTGAGAATCCATTTTCAGCATTCACCAAGTCTCCTCTGAGCTCCTCACTTCTCTGCCTTTGAATTTTGGGGAAAAAATCCACCATTCCCTTGTGCCTGTGAAGAAACATTTCAGTTTTAATCTTGCCTTTTAGGTTGTTCTGCTCTCCATCCCACTGCTGGTTTCACAGAACACAAATAGTTGGAATATGCCATCTATGGGCCTGAGGAAGGCTTGCAAGCTTTAATAATTGGTTATACAAAGCTGTTCTGCTATTTAAAGAGAGAAGCGAGCTATAAATTTCATTAAAGAAGTAATGCCAATGTTTAGAGGCAACTCCCAGCCCTCATCTTAAACCACTCTGATTCTAAATATAAACCTGCATAGTGAGGCAAGCTCTTCCTGTTAAGTAGCAAATATTGACTGTGTCCTATTTGATATCACTTTACACTGGGCATAGAAAGGAAGAGCAGGGAAAAAAAACTCACCTGATGCTTTTTTTGCTAAAATATCAATGTGTTATTCAGATGGATTAATGGCTGATTTCACACAGTTCCTACCGAAGTCCTGACTGCTGAGCCAGCCTAAGCTTGCCCAAGACCAGAGTTGGAATTTCTGTTACTCCTCTCAAAGTTACATTCAGGGATAAATAAAGCTCATTTGGCTGGCAGCACCTTTTTAAACGAAACAGCATTTGGTCCAATAAAAAGCTGCAAGGTGAAGACCTCGAATACAGCTAACAGGGGTCTGTTAAATAAAGAAAAGCTTTTTCTGAAAGTGCACAGCATGATGAATAGTGAGAAATCTCAGTAACTGTATGTAACCAAACCTCAGTGGCAGTGAGAGGTATTTAGGTGGGGACAGACTAATATTCTTATTCATGAGGCTGGATTCACTGCCTTTCACACTGGAGCTGCCCAAGGAACAGTAGAGCCAGAATCTGGCCTTGATCCATGGTGTGATCTTCAGCAACAGACTGGAGGAGAACAGAGGATTTCAGACACACAAAGTAGTCAGTGCTCCACATGATTTGTGCTAATTACCCATGTGCATGCTTTTAGCCCAAGGTAATTTGAGTTAACCCTCAATGAGAGATGGTTAGCTGATAACTCAAATCACTTGAAACTTGTCTTGAGCCTAGAGCATGCACAGGGACACTCATTATGTACAAGCATGATCTGTGGGCAGCTCTTAACATCTCTGGGCCTGCACTTCTCCACACCACCCAGTGGCCCAAATTCTGTTCTCAGTTATACATGCCTATAAAAACACACACATCATGGACTGAGACCAGTGGAAAGTGGTTCATGTCCCAGTTTATATCATGGTCACCAGGAACTGAGACAGCAAGAATATCAGCCAGCGCTTTCAAATTTGGAGGCCTCAGTGCAGACCCCGAGATCTATATTTAGCACCTTTTGACAAATGAAGGGATGTTGTCTGTCCAGCACCTCTCAAGAGAAAGCAACTTACTTAGGTTTTTAAATATTCTAGGCATTCAAGTCAAAGAGGACAGCTGTTACTGTCTCCTCAGAGGTTGTCTATCAACAATATGTCAAGCAAAGTCTTTCCTGGAATGAGCCTGTTGCTTTGTGTTAGAGTTTGCCTTAAGCCTGTGTGGTTTGTTCACTGATACCAGAAAGGTTGTTCCCAGAACAAAAATAAGCATAAAAGTCTCCAAATCCTCATGAGGAACAATAATGCTCAGAATCTATTTCCTAAAAATATTACAAAGGCACGCAGTAGAAAATGCAACCTAGTCAAGAGAGAGCCACTAGCAGAGACTTTGCAGTGGACACAAGACACCAAGAATAAGCAAAGGAAGGAGCCCCGGGCCAGAGGCACTCGAACTGCTCAGGCCACAGGCATAAGCAACCTCTGAATTAAATATGTCACCACCTTCTTGACTAAGGCTCACTTTCACTGATGTGGTGGTGTGGCTCACTGGATGCTCCCTCAGAGCAGAGGTGATGCAAAGCCCAGATGTCCTCCTCAGCCAGCCTCCAGGTGGTTCTCCCAGTGATGCTATCTTGGGGTTAGTGGCCTTGAGAAATACTGACCAAGTCAATTATACTCACTAAAGAGAAGGACAAGGCTGAAAGGAGAAGGTTTTTAGGGTGTGTGAGAAGTTTCTATAAATAGCAAGCTACTCTACAGGGGGCAGCTACTCTGCAGTCTCGTTTAATTGTTTCTGAATAAACATGTTCCTCAGCAAAGTGTGATACAGATTTTCCCAAAGTTGCCCTTGCTGCCTGCTCCCCTGCTTGCCGCAGGCACCACTGCCAGTAGACTCCTCTCATACACCTAACAGCTTATCCATCATCTTTGACCTGCTACTCTCTCCCTTCACATCCTCAGACACTGGCAGTGTCTAAATCATGCTGACTTTCTCACAGCTTCTTACTCAGCTCATATGCATATCCAAATAGTCAGCTTTCTCTAATCTCCTAGACAGCTGAAAGCTCTCCTCCAGGCTCATATTACTTTCTTTGCATCCCTACCATGGCTCCCACCTCTCAACAGCATCAAATACCTGCATTTTCAAAGGCCCTTCATAAGTGAATTAAGGATCTGCTCTCCCTTTCTGGATACAGATAGGGTTCTTGAAGATCTTCAGTGATGGGCAGAGCCACTGAGAGAACCGTGGGTGTCCACTGCTTGTAAGTTAAAAACCTAAAAGAATAAAATGATAGTTACTAGCTGTACTAAAATGAGTGCCAGTGTTCCTCATCATCACATAGCTCTACAAGGAGCTCCAGGGATAACTATAGGGAGACTCCTCTGAGCAGTACTAGCTGCATGCCTTCCCTCCCTCTTGTCTTTCCCCAATGAGTGTAACTCACAAAAGAAGGAAAGTGAGTGCAGGGAGGATGTCAGGATCTATCAGAGCAGTTGCTAGTGTCCATTTGGTGGATCTCAGACCTGTGTCTTGAGAGCTGTGCATTTGGCATGAAACAACATGGACACACCACCACCAGCACAGCTCTGAGGGATGAATGTTGTACCATCACAGCATTACAAGATTTGTGCTCCAGCAAAGCACCAGCCTGTGCTCCTGCAAAGGCCCAAAGTTAAGTGGGGAAAAGCATCAGCACCCATGCATCAGCTCCAGCTTTCCCTTTACTATTCACAATTTGTTAGATGGGGCAGGTAGTTTACTGTGGAGCTCTGCTTTTCAAGTCCATATAGTTGCTGGAAGTGAAGGTTACGTTATTATGCTAGGTACAGAGGGGTAAATAGGAGTACTTGGCTTTTTATCCACAAATAAACATTTTTCTGGTACATGTGTTTGCAGTAGCCATCCCAGCATTTATGCTTCCTTATGCTTAATTCCAGTACTTTTCCTGCGAGTTGGTTTAGGAACACTGAGGAGAGAAAGTTCATAATTTAGTAATTACTGTAGCCTTCCCAGGGACAGAAATGGGGAATGATCCTACATGTGTGTTTTTAGGTGGGTTGCAGGGAGGCAAAAAAATAGAATAGAACAGAACAGAATACAATAAAAGTTCAGGTTTGAGGCACTGAATATTCTTCCACAACGGCCCACCTTTATCCACTACAAATGCATTCTTCCAGACGCATGCCCTAAGTCTGATATGTGTAAAACATAAATCTAAACCATATGCTGTGAACTGCGGGGCCTGACAGTCTAAAATATCCATGAGACCACAGGATAGAAATCTCATTATGGCCTGATGGCTGTTGTGCAAATGCTATAAGTTCATATTTTATTCTTACCCTAACGATCGAGGACATCGGATAGAGAGCAGAACGCTAATGTTTCATTCACTTGGCAGGAATCGGCTGTATATCCCAGCCCGTTCAGCGCTTACATGTTTTGCTGCTTGATTTGTGGCTGGCTCTCTTCTCCTGCTGCATTGGCGCAAACACCAGCAAAACCAAACATTTCCAGCCGGCTGGGCGTAGAGCGGATAAAGCAGCAGCTTATTAAAAGAACAGCCTTTGGAAGCGTGAAGCAATTAACGCCTTCGTGAGGGTGATAAAAGGAATAAAGGCGGTGAGGACATGGAGACTTCCAAAGGAGCTGGGGTGATGCCGGCGGAGTGCATGGCTCTCCCCTCCAGGGCCTGGCTCCGGGCACCTTTGCTCCGGCTCAGCACTGCACCCACCGACTGGAGCACGGGGCAGCTGCTGCTCTCGGGTGACATGGCCCACCCTGGTTCAGAAACAAAGACTTGTGGGTTTAATTCCTCTTTCTTTGACCGGTTCAGATTCATGCAATGGCACCAACCCACCAATACTGTAAATAAAAGGGAGATGTGAA
>VZTL01023915.1:35249-53351 GCA_013400535.1 Scopus umbretta | reverse complement strand
GGGGGGGGGGGGGGGGGCTTTAGGGTGCTACCACCAATGATGATTTATTTTCCTTTATTTGTGGTCTCACTGGCATGCTGCCTCTCTCGCTTCACAGTTAAGAAATGTGGATCTCCATCACACGGTGTTTGTCACCTAACTCCAGACAAGCTCTGGCATCTCCTTTTGTTACTTCTAGATGAATAAAACAGCAGAAACTCTGGTATAGATGGAGGAATTACACATATCTTGGGTTTTCAAAAGAACTACATCTTCTTCTGGTCTTTATGGAGGAGACGTTTTGCTGCTTCAGGAGCCCTTGGACATCTTCTGCCTGAGGCTCGGTGGATCCAGGTGATACCCAGTACCTCCCTGCACCTCAGTGCTGGGCTCTCCATCTGCTCCGTAAGTTTTAGCAGTTCCAGAAATTCAGAAACTGTATTTATGCTTACTCATGAGAACAGGCACCACCTGCAACAAGAGCACCTCCTCCCAAGTAAGAAACTTTCCACTTTGCAAGATGATCAGTCCTGACAATCCTCCCCTCCCACACCGTGGTGCTTGATTTGGAGTTGCCCCAGAGAGCCCAGTTTAAAAGCTTGCACCGTGCTTGGTGATGGACAACTCCGAGCCCTTCAATGCATCGGGACAAGCTCAGCTGCAGGGCAAAAGATTAAGGCTTGTGCTTCAGGTGTGCAATGACGCTTTGCTCAGCAGAGGCTGTAAGTCCCAACAAAGTTAAGGAGAGATGTGCTAAAAGTTAGTTAGGTGCTTCCATACATTACGGAACAAAACACCAGTCTTCACCATCATGTAACAAAGTGCAGCAAATGGACGTAACGTGGGGATCGGTGAGAATGTGAATAGAAAGTACCAGAGTAGGCAAAACAGTAAAATCAGTCTCAGAGAAAAAATCCTAAGGAAGATGGAGTAGAATAACGCTAGGTTATTTTTTAAGTTATTATTTACCAGATAGGCCAAGTGTCTATTTGAAATTAACAGCAATGTTGGTCAAAAAAATCTCCTCAAATCCACTGGAGTCAACGGAAAAGAGAGTCTGGCATTGAAATGTCTGCCAGATCAGATTTCATGTCTGAATAGGAAGGTTGATTTGGGATTTAAAAGGATACTCCATACCAAAACACAGTACCCCAAATGCCATGTTAAAATATAGAATTATTTTTTCCTCCCTGTTCCCACTCTTGCAAAAAAATGGTAGGTAGGGTAAATAGTGTATGGCTCTTTCCTCCCTTGGATGCTTCTGCTGCTGGCCAGAGATGCTGCAGCATTCCTCAGAGCTGGCAAAGGCAGGAGGAATTCCTTTCGTAACATCTGCCTACGTGAGGGTCCTGGAATTTGCATCTTCTCCAGCCTGCTTTAGCTCACCTCACTGCCTTCTTGGCATTCCCCTCTTGTCCAGGAGATAAGAGCACACTTCCAGAACCTGTTTTGCAATTACCCATCTTCTAAGTTTTCTTTCCTGACCTTTAAAGGGGATGCACTGAATAAATGCCTTTGTACGAGAGCCAGACTTTCTGCTGGGTGGCTATTTCAAAGGAGCAAATATGATCTATTCATAAATACCATGTCAGGCCCATGTAACTCTCAACTTATTTATAATAGTCCTAATGCACACCGTAGAAGACAGGGCTAGCATTGCACGAGAATATACATCTAAAGCATTTCAGAACTGCAAAGCAAGGTAGACAGCTAAATTTTTGAGCAAGCTGGTTAGCAGTTGTTGACTTGAGCTTTTACTTGAGTTTCATGAAGCACTTAATACTATTTAGAGCTGAAGAAGAAAATTATAAAAATATTGCAACCTGTGAATTATTTGTTAAGCATCTGGTCTTGGCATTCAAAACCCAAACTGGTCACCTAGGTATGAGGACAAAAAACTCTTCTGTGACATTGAGTATATCAGTTTGTCCCCACTGATCAAATATTTCAAGCCTCCTTCAAAGCCTTTTGGGGTTCGCACATCCCCACAGGGCTCACCTGAACTGGGCAGAAAAGAACTTAAATGAAAAGCTTACCCAGCTTTCCCATCCTTTGCTGGCTGTCATGATGCCCTCAGGAGTTAAAAATGGTGTGTATTGTGACATTGTGACACACTTGTGTCACCAAACCTGGGCAGTGGCCAAAAGAAGCCCCTTATTTTATTGAGCAGCATGGCATGGACCTGGGGTGCCCTTACCTAGGCAGCAGTCAAAAAGTAGTATTTGTTGGGAAGCACAGCAGGGTCACAAGCATCATCGCTTCAGTAACCTCTACATTTCCCAAATATGGCAGCGTATGGGAGGATTTTGCCCAGTGTGGAAGAGCCATGAATTCAGAGCATCATGCCCTGTAGCTGGGTTCCCTGCTATACACGTGTAGCATAAATAGCTAAATCTTCCTCCGCTGATCCTTCCTCCCTCTGGTGCACACACATGGGGTAGACTGCGAATCTTGAGGAGGTGGTGGGTCCCTGTGCTTCAGTGAAGTTGTGTTCAATGCTGTTGCTCACAGTTACTGCAATGAGAACTTAGCGTGTAGCTCTAACAGATTAGGGCCAGATATTTTATTCTTAGTAGAAGCAAAGAAACCAGTTCAGCTCTTTTTTTTTTTTTTAATCTCATTGGGTGTCCCTTGGCATTTTTACAGGGCTGGATGCTTCTTAGAAATGTGGCCCTAAGACCTTTGGGAGAAGCAATAGAGATTCCTGCTATTTGTGCTTAAGGTGCAAAAATGATCAAGGTCCTTTCTGGCTGCTGTCGTCCTATGCAAAACCAATAGCGTTTGCTACAACCTGAGACAAAGTCTGGCATACCGCTACTAAAAGCATGAAGAAAAAAATAGTAAATGAGCAAACTGCATAGCACTTGCTTTGCTCTGTGCTTTATGGATAAAAACGCACAGACAGATCTTAGGCTAAAAAGCTCTGATGTAACATACACCGCCGCTGAGGCTGAAAATACATGTGTACTCTTCATGTCACACGGCCTGATTTTGTTTATCGAGACACAGTAGGTGCCAGCACTTGATGCATAGCTTTCACCTTTCAATCTGCTGACTTTCATAACTAGTGGCCAGACAACCTCCATTACTTTGGCTAGATTTAAACATCAATTCTTTGCGGTGGTGGAAGTATTTTAAAAGGAGCAACTCCTCCAAGAGGCTTCTGGGGGCTAGAGAGCCAGGTTGCTTGAGAGCAAGCGTAATAAAATTGTGAATAACTGCTTTTCTTCTGCAATTTTCAGAAGGGCAGAATAAATCAGAGCCACAGAAGGGATGTTACAGAGCCAGCAGAGACAAAGTCATTTAGAGTTTAGCCTTCATTGAGCCATTCCTTCTTTTCTCTGGCAAGATAAAGTATTTTGTGGCTTTACATCGACCCTCCCATGAATAATCCAGAAAGTTGTACTATCTGCTGAGCCCAGGGGTAACTTCATCAGTACTCACCACATCTTATTTGAATTACACATACAGTCGGGTGTTTAAATTACAGGAAGGCTTTGTGTTTAAGAGTTTCCGCATCATGCTGAGGCTTGGGAAAAAAAGTCAGGTTTGACACATAATAGGGATTGATGTTCTACTTCAAATGCTGGTGTTACTGGAAAGGAAGGAACTTCCACAGGAAGAGCAAGGGAAATTATACAGGAATCAATAAAGGATGCTAAAAATAGTGTTTGACTTATCTTCCATGTGAGTCAAAATACCCTACTCAAGGGAGGCACATGCTATGTCTTGGCTGGTATATTCAGACTGCTTTTACTTGTGTACAGGTTGTCAGGATTTCCTCATAAGTCAGTGGAGAGAGGCAAGCATCTCTAGAGAACAGTTCATCCCACCTACCTAAGGAATTGCCAACAAAAAAAGAGCACGCTGTAGAGCCTGCTCTTTTCCTAATTGCCATCAGCTTCACATGCTTAAAGCCAAGCATGTGCTTAATTACTTTCCTGGAGAGAGCTTGGAGAGCTGAGTGCCTGCAGGATTGAACTGCTAGCTTGGAGGAAATCAAAGAAATTAGCAAATATTCTGGATGAACCTGACAAGCAAAACCAGGAAATGGGGAGAGCTTGCCTGCAAGGATGACTAAGTTGCAGGCTCGGAAGCGTAAAAGGTCCCAAGAGAGAGAATATGATTAGTCAGGTAATTTACAGGTAATATGCTTTCATCATTTTCTAGTTAGCATTAATTTTCCAAAATGTTGGGTGAGAGCTTGCTCAGAGGCAAGGAGGGAGGCAGCAGCTGCAAGGGACGAGACTGGGGTGGTGTGGCCTTGGGGGTCGCTGTGCCGTGCCGTGCCATGCCATGCCGTGCGGGACAGGGAGTGGAGCTATGGCCCCTGAGCCCCCACCACCCCCAGCCTCACACTGGCTGTGCTTTTGCCTAGAGAGATGCTCTCCGAGCCGGTCCCCCTCTTTCCAACCATGAGGCCCTTATGCCCGCACCAGCACAGGACAGTCACACTCATGACATTTGTGATAAGGGAAAGGGGAGCCACCACAGCTGCAGCAGTTTGCACACATGTTGGAAAAGACACAGTCCTTTGGGATTCCAAGTGGGAGCTTCAGCTCAGAAGTTCATGGGGATTTTAGCTGAGCAAAGCAGAAGCAAAACTGAGCCATGTGAGTTCGGAGACGCTGCTGCTAACCAAGGCGCTGACAAACAGTGGAGCGTGTGGCAGGGAAAATGATGGGTGTATGGCTAGTTTTTGGGGGACAGAAGGGTGTCACTCAGGTTTCTTCATATTTGGGAGGTTCTTAACGCTTCTATGCTATATCTGACTAGTCAACTAATCAGATCTAATAATTAGATCTGCTTTAAGCCTATATTTGCATGAACAGTCTTAAAGAACAACAGATTATATGATTGCAAAGTAGCCAAGGTCCTTCTGCAAAATGTGAGAAAAGATGGTTTGGGCACAATTAAGAAGAAGATTTTTGTTTCTTAGACACTATTAGAGCCTATTACACAAACTCCTCAGGGCTTTCTACACTCCTTAATGGGGATTGTGTGGCTAGATTGAGAGCAGTACAAGGCCCTAAATTTGAAGATTATAGCCTGTAACAAGTCACAGAAAGTTTTTAACATTGCCCTTGTTAATCAGCACCAGGCAAACACATGCAAGAAATAATACTCTCCCTGTGTGCCCCCCACCTCCAACCTCCCCATCTTGCAAACAAAAAGCTGCCAGAGCCAAAAGATCTGTTCTGGCTTGTTTTATTTCACTTTATGTCTATTAAAATGCTGTGTTTGCACTTTATATTCCTTGGCACACTGTTATTTCAACAACATTTAAACAAGAACAGCATAAGCAACAGGCAGACTGAGAAAGCAGCTCATTTCATTCCACGTTTTGGAAGGATCCTATGTACTCTTGTAATCATCAGTTACATTATCTGTGCTAGTCATTTGCTTTTGAGTTATTTACTTCGGAGGGTGAACACAAGCTCAGCTGTTTCGCTTTGTTTTCTACTTATTTCCACTTTCAGTTTCTCAAGTACCAGCACGACAAATAGGGCAACAACCTAGTTAATCTACCAGAAGCAAATGTTTACAACCCCCAAAAATTGTCTGTGTGGATGTTTTAATTCAATAGCAAAAAAATAAATAAATTAAAAAAAATATTAAAAACAGAGTTTGTAATGTGTGATTTCACTTCCTTCTCTTCCACAAAGCCAGCACTTGGTATCCAAACTCCCTGGCATGGAGCGAGTACTGCTTCAGAGGCTGGCCGTCCCCCAGCTGATGGCTACTCACCTATTCGTGTGAGTTTTTGACAGGGCAGCAGAGGAGAGCGTCTGCAGCCCTTCATGTGTTGGTATCATCCAGAGCATTGCTGCAGGCACTTGTTTTGGCTAGGTAAACTTTTTTAAAATCATTGCTGGTTCCCAAATAGGTTGTGCAGGAACACTCAAAACAAGTTCTGTTACCTTCTCCTCAGTACAAGTTGTAGCTATGTCTATATGAGTAAATTCATTGTACCCAGCACCATTCGCTGGCACTAAGTGCCCTGTGACCATATATTTAACCTCTCCTACCCACCAAAGAGTGTGCCTAAACACAAGCTTCCTTCTGGGAATGGTCCCTGAAGCTCTTTGGAAGATGCTCTTTGGCAGGAGCTGTGCTATCAGTTTAATAATACTTTGCAATTGTTCAGCAATTTGAACAAAATAGTTTAACAGCAGGACAGGCAAGTTCTGTGTCCTGGGAATGGTCCCTGGCATCGTTAGTGGTGACGTGCCTAGCCTAGTAAACCAAGTCCACGTGTGACTCCTCTTCCTGCTGCTTGCTGAAGCTCAGCTTGAGTCCCACCCTGAGTCCCAGCCTGGTGCTCTTTGCTCCCAGAGCTGGGTGTTCATAGCCAGGCAGCACAAACTCGGTGTCATCCACAAACTGCATAACATTACCCCCTTGCTCTGTCTCTCAACTGATCAGCCCAAGGGACTCTACTTTGAACATCCTTGATAAATGAGCCCTTTTTATGAAGTACCAAGCATACACAGTTCCCAGGCAACCCATAAAATTTTTTCCTGAACTCAAGAACCAAAGTTCAATTGACTTCAATGGTACACAGCTAGCATCACAGCTCTTTGGATGCTTTGCTTCCCTGATATACAGGTGCCTTCATATGGTCAGGATTCAAGCTCCAGTTGGAAAACATCAATTTTAAGATAAGCAAATTCATCTGTGAGCTGTGCAAGGCAGCTTTAGCTCTGCCGATCTGCTGAAACCAAGCTGAGATGAGAAGGCAAAATGCTTCCTTTCCCATAGCCCATCAATGATAACATTTTTCATATCAGTTTCTTTTAGGAAAAACATACTATGCCTGCATATTTTATTTGGATGGGAAACAAGTTTTTCTGACTACTTCATCTCCATAATTTCTTCCCTCCCTTGTCAGCTTCTTTTTTTCCATAAGCTCTGAGAAATGAAGAGTTCTTCCTTCTTGTCACTGGAAATAAACATCTATTCTACATGAGCTTGTGCTCCAGGAAGCAAAGCTGAATCTACTTATTCCCCTACACACTGAACGTTGAATGTCGGGTCTCTTGGGTGTTAGGGTGCTTTCTCTGTCCTGTCAAGGGTAGAACCAACGGTGAAATGCCTGACAAAGGTCAGTGAAATTGTTAATCCTGTTATATATAAAACCCAGCATAATGCCAGATCAGGCTTCACTGCCTACCAAGAGGTCCCTCATCCTCACTGGGAGCCCTAGATGTCGTTCCTGCTCTCCACTGGGAAATACAGGCTAGCCATCTTCTAACAGTTAGGGAAGCTGGAATGACAGTTAATGACTCCGTGGTGAACCTAATGTAGGTTAATGTAAAAGTGCTAAAACGAGGCAATATGTTAACCGCAGGACAGCTTTGCCTTCCTCTTAACAGAATTGGGAGTGCTTTATACCATATTGCCCAAATAGGTAAGGAAATGGGAAAAACAGTCAGAAATTATTTGGACTCGGTGAAATGCACACAAGGCATTTGGAGAGTAAGTAGTCTATGGCCTGAAGGAAGAAAATCTTGTGTCAGGCAATGACAAGATGATGTGTAAATGCAGATGGAGAAGATGATGAAGTTTGGGGGAGTATGTTCTTAATGGCCAGAGGAAAAATCTTATCACTTATCATGGCGTGGGGCCTGGTATCAAAGGCTCAGTCTGAAATATGAGGAGGTGAATACAGTCCATTCTGATGTCCTACCACTGATGCTGCAGAAGACAAGAAAGAGCTGAAACACAGGTTGCAGTCAGTCACGAATAGAATACTAACACAGACATGCTACTAATAACAGAAAAGCTCACTGGAAGATGCTGTTAATCCAAAAGTTGCAAACACATATTGTTAGCAAAAAGGAGGGGAAAAAAATCCTTATGGCTTTCTTTTCTGTGATATATTATATGTATCACAAAGTCACCAGGTTATCCCCAGCTGGGGAAACAAAGAAGTGAATTGACATTGCCCAGGCTGGCATGTGGAGAAGAATGACTGTTGGGAATGCTGAGGTAAAAGCGAGATGTGCCCCACCATGGAGGTCACTTCAGTGCCATCAGCAACCTCACAAGGAAGCAGTTTTGGACAGCAGAGGAGGCAGAATGTGGTGGATCTGAAAGATGCAGTTGTCTAAAGTTACCCATTTCCATCAGCAACAGATCTGAGGTCTTTTATTCAAAGGTAGGATGATACTGGATGAGACCAGAAGGCGTCAGACAGCAGTGTACTAAGCAGCTTCAGACAAATTCCTATAGGAATAAATAAACAAACAAGAAGGACTCTTGGCCTGAATTTGATGTTCTTTCATTCATACAGGTTCGTTAGCAGCCAAAATTGTCCTGCGGGCAGTGCAGGCTCTTCTTCCTCACACTGCTTTTCCAGCTTCTCTGACAGGACATAATGACTTGCCAATTGTCTTAGGCTCATTAGCAGCATAATTTCACATATTTTAACTTTCTTGCTACTGTGTCTGAGGTCCAAATCCTGGCTTACCAGTCCCTGTGAACTAACTCTTCCTGCTTTAAGAAAACTCTTGGCAGTGTATTAAAGGGAAAAGATACCTTTGGAGATTTTTTTTTCCTTTTTATTTGGAGATTTTTTATTTTCCAGGAATATTGTTCACTCATCCATCTTGAAGCTGATTTAAGCTGGGAGACCTGCTCCTGCAATCTGGTGGCTGGCTTAAAAATCAACAGGTTGCAAGGTATCTTCTCAGGAGTATTCAAATCACACGTGACAAGTTCAGTGACACAAGGTTCACTATTCTTGTTTTATATTTACGCCTGTCACCTACTCCTTCACTTAATCTGTTTTCAAAACACCTACAACCGGTAGCACATTTTCTGAAAATAATTTGAAATTGCAAACCTCAACATTTCCCACAAGAAACCCAGGAAGAAAAATGTAGGTTTTATCAGTATTAATTCTTACATGACACTTTTTCCCAAGGATTATTGTTTCTTTGAGGCAACTTTACAACATAGCTTAAAACATGCTTGCCCATTATTCCAGACTTCATACTTTTTATGAAAAGAGAAGACTAGCATCCAACCAAAGTATACTTTGTACTTGTCTCGCTTATGGCTATTTTACAGACTGTAACCCTTCTAAGGAAGCACAAGCCACCAAACCTAACTGGAAAGGACTGGTTTCCAAGCAGTTATTTGAAGTTGAAAACATACAGTAAAAATTGATCCCTGAAGTATTTCTGCCGGTGCCGTGTTAATGAACTTCCAGCCCAGAGAACCTCATCTTGTCCACATTGCTTTCCCAGTTGCCTCAAATGATAGATGATGCGTTTCCACAATTGTTGCACTGTAAGTAGAACAACAACCATACGTGTAAAGCCACTCAGCCTGTAGTCTCTGGAAAAGGTTAGGAGTGAATACAAAATGAACAACAACAAAAAAAAAAGACAAGGACTAGGATCATCATACAGTGCTGCTCCTCCTGCTGTGCTCTTCTCTCTTCTAGCAGCTGGCAGCACAGAGGTTTCTAGAGTCAAAGGATGTATCTGCCCTGGTAGCCCTTCTTCCATGAGCCCAAGTGCTTTTGAACTAATTTAATCTTTTAGCCTTCACAGCACCCCATGGCATCCCACTGTTTAATGATGTGCGATGGGAGAAAAATACTTTCTCTTCTTTGCTTTAAACCTGCTGATAATTCCACCTGAAGCTTCCTAATTCGTATGCTATCATAAAGTGTTAATAATTACTCCTTATTCACCCTCTTCATTCACTTATTGATTTTATAACCTCTCTAGTTTCTCCTCTCAGTCCTCTTTTTTCTCCAGACTGTAGAGCTTTAGGTCATCTTCTGTAGTACAGAAGCTGTATCACACCTCCAGCCAGCTTTGTTGCCCCTTTCTGCACCTTTTCTGATTCTGCTATGACATCTTTGAGAGATGGGACTAGAAACACACACTACATATTCAAGAGAGATGCTCACTGTGGGTTTATAAGGGCATTGGTGAAGCTTTGCCCCTCCCCTCCTAATAAATTCAAGAGTTGATTCATCTTTTCAACTACTACTGAGTGCTACTACTAAGTGCTGACCAATGTCCCAGGAGACGGTTGTTTTAGAAACTGGTACTAAGACTCTGCACAATGATTACCCAAATGGCCTCACGTAGTCCTTACTGCCTCACATATTTCATACTGCTTTGCATTAAAAAGAAAAAAGTCGCTGGAGCTGCTTTTCAGGTGCAAGTTTGCCAGCAAGAATTCCTAATAGAGACTACCTGCCATACACAGCCCACACACTCGAAATGGGGTGCCAAGTGCCCAGGCCAGCTGCAGCAGGCAAGATGGGCAGCACGCCTCAGGTTCAGGTTGCCTGGTGTTCCCTGGCATGAGGTCCTGCCTTTGCTTTCTTATGGCATTGCCAAAAGTGAGCAAGCTGAAATCTTCCCTGGGTGCCTACCTCAGGCTAGTTTAGTCTTGTTGGTAGTTGATTTCAGTTTGGGATTTTTGTGGTTTGGAGGTGGTCGTCTGGGATTATTTTGTATTGTTTGTTTCAGGCAAAACAGCTCCACCACTGCCAAGGAAGAGGCTAGGGAATGTACCTCTTATCCATATTTAAAAGAAATAAATTGTGTGATCTTTCATTTGGAAATAACTAATGTTAGCAGGATTTGAGAAAAAGGCTGTATTTGTGCAGCTATTTGCTCAGCGTCTTGTTGAGTAGGAGACTTCCAACGTCACCACTGACATATATCTAATTTTTTCCAAAGCCTTAGCCTGTAAGGAGTCACCGTTTGTACAGCCTTCTCAGATTTGTATGGTTAAATTTGCAGAAAACCCTCCCCAGGTTAGTCATGCGTAGCTCCTGCAGGTCACACTGGGCCCAGACACCCAAATGGGGTAGGAAGCCCATCACTCCTGTGAACAGCAGGAACCGCAGGCTTGATGGGAAACAGCTCCAGCTTGCACCAGAAGAAACAAGCAACAGGCTGAGGAGGAGGAACAAAGTGAAGCGAAGTTAGTTTTTGAACACAGAAAAAACAGTTTTTGCGTTCAAAAAACCTGTAGATGTGGCACTTCAAGACATGGTTTAGTAGGCATGGAGGTGTTGAGTTGACAGTTGGACTAGATGATCTCAGAGGTCTTTTCCAACCTTAATGATTCTATGATTCTATGAAAGGAGGCCGAGGAACTTAAGGGAAGCAGCAAGGGAAGAACAGGAGAACCAAGATTCACCCGAATGCAAAGGATTGACCTGCTTTGGGGAGAAAAGAGAGTAAGGAAGGAAGTTGTTATTTATAGCATCCTGTTTTATTTCTGTCCTTCAGACTGACTCCATTCCAGTGAGATTCCAGCCTTTACCTAGAGTACCCAACTTTGGCTGTCTCCCATCCATGTGTGTCACTACATCTAGCACCTCAAATACTAACAAGCTGGATCCCTGCTCTGCAGGCAGACATTTTCCTAATAACCTCTAAGTTTGGAATATGGAGCAGGCCAAAACCAAATACCATCACTCCCCCCGGCAGGCAAAAAACCAACCAGGACCCGTCAGCATTTCTCTGACTCCTCCCAAACACCCACTCTCCAGAGACTGCTTTCTCCTTGGCACCCGGTATCACGAATAACGTCAGATCCCAGCCAGTTGCGTGGCGCCAGTGCAAAGTGAACAGAAGCCAAGGCAGTTGTGGGAAAAAGGCCATTGTTCCAAGAAATTCAAATGATGTCACTCTACTCCTTAACAGCGTCAGTAAAACATCCTTTCCAATGGCAAGTGCCTCTATCTGCAGTTGCCTGCGGTGAGGGTAGAAGGCATGGAAAGGATTAGTCTGCTTTTCAGAGGCTAGATGTTTACCATAAAACACCATGTTTCAGCATAGACTCTCTTCCCCCCTGGACACTGAGCCGAGTGGCACTGTGGTGTAGAGCTGGGTCCCTCGAAGGGACCTCACCCGACGTGAGGGCGTGTGGACAGCAGTGACGACTTGAGTATGCCTGTTCTCAGAGGGACGAGAGCTGCTTGTGCTCCTCATTTCTGTCCTCCCACTTACTAGTCGTCACCATTTGTGTTGTGACATCTGCTAGAAATCTTAATCATGGGTTGTGGCCCCAGCGGACTAGGCATGAACAGATGGTAAGAGTTACGTTGCTAATTATCTTAACACCTTTCCGGCAGGGTGTCATAAACACAAGTTAATTAAGCCTTATGCTAACCCCATGAAGCAGAGGTACAGATATTTTTTTTCATTCTGATTTACAAATGAAGATGCTGAGGGACCAGCTTAAACCTGCTACTTGGTCCCGAAGCCCAAGCTCTCCCCTGGCTCTCCTCCTTAGCCACTAGGTGCCTTCCTACCTGCCAGAAGATGAACAAGTTTTGACTTGTTGCTGATAAAATTAACAGATCATGAACTGTGCAAAATCCTAAGTTTTCTTAGAAAGATGAAAATCATGAGGAGTTTCAACGTTCATTACTCCTCCCTACTTCAGTGCCCTGGAAGCACCTCCGGCCCAGGCTGCCCCCTTTCAAAAATCTGAGGGCCAGCCATGGCCTTGCCATGGATGCGCTCCCAAAGGCACTCATACCCATATGAGTCATTAGTCAGGCGAGGGATGACTCTTAATTGCCCAGGAGTTGTACCTCTCTGTCATTGCCCATCACTTGGCCCTCATGATGCTTGCAGCTGTGGATGAACCCAAGGAGTGAAAGTCAGACCTGTCGCCCTTGCACCCTACGGGCCATTCACGCTGAACTGCCTGCATCATGGTAGATCCCAGACAGCATGGAACTCTAGGCAACAGATGACAGCTGTAATACCTATGCCTTGTGAGAGACGTCCTGGGACATCAGGGAAGCTGCTGACACCCTCCAGTGATGCATCCTAGAGCTATGTCTATAGGAGGACTACAGGAAAGAGCTGGCAGGGCTGCAGAGCTGTGCTGGTGCACCAGAGGAGCTCAGGTGGACTTTGTGCAGGAAAGGGTAGAACAAGGCTCCCTAGATATCCTGCCCTCCTTCCGAACCTTCATAGGAAAGGAGAAAACAACTTCAGCCCCTGTGTTGGAAGATATCTCCCTTCCAGCCCTCTTGCCACCACACATGAGCTGGATCCTTTAAGAACCACACAAATATTCGCTGGCTCCTCTAACCACAGGGAAAGGGCTGGACACAGGGAGGCTGGGGCAAACCAGGCTTGGTGGGCATCACTCCCTGCCTGCAGGCAAACCATGCGCACCGGCATGGCTGACTTCCCAGCCAAACAATGATCTCTTTTCATGGGCAAGCATCCCCTGAAATTGCATTTTATTTTTCAGATCAGTTTCTGAAAGGAAAAGCACAAAGATGAAACTTTAGGTTTTCCAGAGCTGTAAGGGTCATCCAACAGTCAGATGGAGAGATCATTAAAAGGACTTTAAGGTGACTCAGACACTTAGAAATTGAGACATGCAGAATTAAGCAACTATAAAACCCTTACCTAGAGTTTCCAGAAGTCCATTGCTGTACTTGCTAAGCAAAACTTGCTGATGTTCATGGTGATGATAAAAATCCCAGGCACCAGCCCACAGTTAGAGGAATCTCATAAATTAAATTCTCTTTTATTTCATAATCTTTTTATTGCAGAATCAGTCTGGTAAACTGGCCTGAACCTACAGTGCTGCATTCAAGCACTCTTTGTTCAAGCTGTCAGGGGAGAAAATATGGAAGTCTGTTTCAGCCCAATCAGTTTAATCCATCAGTTTTGAGGTTAATGTTTTTTATTATTTATTAATTTATTGTGGATTTAGAGGAATTGGCAAAACTGATCTCAGAGAAGGCTGAATTTAGGAGTGATTGCTGTAACACTACACTACTCCGGTCAAAACAGTATTTAAGAAAATACACCTTGACAAATGTGCAAACTATTATGAAGCCCTTTTTGCTGGTGTCTTGTATTTTGAAGAAAACCTTATCTTTGAAAACTGAGGCTCCTTTGTTGAACTGCTTACGCTGGTGAGCTACAGGCAGAACCATACTTAGCAGGAATGCTGTCGAACAGATGGGATCCCTGTTTTGCACATGATTCTGGAATGCAATAAAATTGTTTGGTTCTGGGAAACAGTCTTTCCTCCCATGACACTATCAAAAAGGCTAAAAGGCCTGATTCTGAAATCTGTACCCCCACGAATAATCCTCATTCATGCTTCAGGAAGACGCAATTTACGAAGGCAAAAGAAAAAGTACAGAAACACCTTTGCATAGAAATATTCTCGTTTCCTGATCTTAAGGGAGTGCAGAAGGGAACTTGCTTTGGGAAGAAACGATATAAAGAACCTACGTACATTGCTAGCAGCAGAGACACAGGAAGGAAAATATGTAACTGAAAACCTTCAGCAAACCGGCCTGGAGAAGTGGTGTCGGGAATCTTCTGAGAGATTTCTCTTTTCAGCACCTTGAGCCAGCAACCCTGAACACTTTCCAACCCTTCTCACCTCACGGAGGACATCAGTGTGGGATGGGGGTTAGATCAGAGATTACAAAACTGGGCCCTTCAGCAGCAGAGGTCGGGGAAGTCACCTGGCTGAAACACTTTAGGGCCAGATTCTTGGCCGGTACAAATCATCGTGGCGCCCAAAAAAGTCACACTGAGGTTCTGCTGCTTTACACCCACTGAACATCTGGCCCTCAGCCTGTGGGAAGAGGATATAATGTGCCTCATGCTTCACGCATTTCTGAACAGCTGCTTTGAAGGACTCCTTCAAGCCTCACATGAGACCGTTTGCCCTCGCTGAAAGCTCTGGAATGGACTGATTGTGCACAAGTGATTTAGAACTTAGGTGTTTGCAGGGCACAAAGGCATGCTGAAAGACATCTCTAATGTAGTAAGCTGCTTCTTGGCAAATCTCTTTGCAAATCAGGTGGGTGAGGAAAAGATTATGTCCAGTCCCAGACAATTAAGAGCTTCACAGTGCCTTTCCATACAGGAGTTTGCTTCAGTAGTTCTGACAGGATCAGGTGATTTCAGCCTGGTACAGCTATGTGCAATGGTTTGGCAAACATCGGATGGATTTTGCTATGTGAATAAATGTGACCCTTCCCTTTAACCTTTTTTTATTATTATTACTAATCAGGAACTACATCTTTGAATCTATCTTTATCTTATCGCTGCCACTGGTCTAGCAGGTGTGCCAAAAAAATCTTGCAAAGAGCAGACTTAAAAAGTCATCTGACAATTTTTATTTTTTTTTTTTAACTAAGAAGCTTTCAGTTGCAGTGGGTTACATTTTTTAGGGATTCAAGTTAGTAAGTGAACAATCTTCGTATGTTGTACAACTTGCATGGCTAAGACAGTTTCTTACTATTTTCCCTTATTAGCAGGTGAGACCACTAACCACCACTTCTGAGAGGGCTTGACTTAATAGCTAGACATAGAACCTTATAAATTGCTTAAAGCTGAAATTCAGGAATATTGGGCTGGTTTATTTAAAGTGACTTTTAGTCACTTCCCAAATGGAAGTTTTCAATAAATTATACTGTTGTGAAGACTCTAGTTGCTCTTTCCATTTAATTGCATCCCATGCCAGGCTAAACACCTCTCCGTGCTTTTGGTGAGGGACTGAGTTAGGCTGGGCAAAAGTTGTGCTCTCCTACTTTCTTACCAAACCCCACGCTTCAGCTGCCAGGGCTAACAAAGACGGTAGATGGCATTCATATGAGTTAAATGGTTACCCGAAAGAGATTAAACCCAGTTTGTGATTGAGAAGAATTGCAGAACGGTGCCGCAGTCAGGTTTCTCTGTTCACTAAGCAAGTTGGATAAGCACTAGGACCATAAGCAGAAGGCAGGCGTGATTGTATCTTCATGATAGCAGCCTTCTCATACAGACATTAACGTTGAGAATTAACAGTACTCTTTTTCTTTCCATTTTAGTAATTTAAGGAAGCTCTGGTCAGCTTAACTCCATTAGAAAATTTGGTAACTACTGCAGAAAAATTACTCCAGTGTCATCATGTTTGTTTCAATAGCCGATTCACAGTTTTCCACAGAAAAGGTGCTTGGGAAGATAAAGATGGCGCCAAGTACATAAATTATTTGATAGCACTGGACTGACTAATTAGGAGATACGTCTTGCACTTGCCACCTTACAATTACGCTTCAATTTCCTGTAGAAGTAGGACCAACAACAAAAGGACAAAGTAAAGCACAGCTTGTTCTTGGGAGAAGGGAACCAGGCAGATGCTCCCACACCCCAGGCCTGCGATCAGCAGTGCTGCCTTTAAATCATGTATATTTTAAAAGTATTTACTGTTGTCATTCTAGCATCATAAGTAGCTGCTATCTGCACAGCAGCTTTCATCTAGAGACTTAAAGAGCTTCCTAAGTACTAACTCAGTGCTTCTTGAACTGACATTGAATGTCCCAAACCCATACTACCAACCAGTAAAACCATCTTCTTTGCTAGAACCTCTGCTTTCTCCCTTTCTCTCCTCCCTACCTTCTTCTTTTTGTTTTTTTTTTTTTTTATTAATCTCTGTTACACTTACTATCAAGCCATAAGAGCATGCAGTAGGCACGGAAACCCTACTGCGCTGTGTGAGGTATATGAGCTACCCCATGTAATGCGTGTGTTGATTCCAGTGCTCCATGGCAAGAAATCACATTGTAGACAACATTTTTACACCACGTGGAGAAGGACCTACTTCTGGGATAACGGGTGAAGGATGCGATCTCTTTTTCTGCTGAAATGAATGACATTTGGGAAACGTTATTGCTTTTACATGTTTTTCTCCTTAGTTAAGAATGGCAAACCAAGAATCAAAGAAATTGAAAGGGAGAAAAAAATCATGAAATTCAGCAAATACCTGTGCAGAACAAATATAACTTGAATATTTCTACATTTTGTGGGCAATGTCTTATCCTGGCGATTCATATAGCCAGAGCATACTTTGGGGGCAGAATAAGGAGCACGATCATCTCTCCTCCCTCCTCTGAGCCCTCAACTGACCTCTGCAAATCATACTTACCTTTGCCATCCTTGTAAAGCACTGTTGCTTTTAACCCCAATTGAAGTGTAATCTGAAAAGAGGACAATCAGTCTGATAACCCACCCTGTCTGGGATTGTGGTAGCCCAACAGCTTTGGTTCCTGAATTACCTGCATGTCAATACGTGCTGATACGTAACTGGCTATATAATATCAAACAGTTAAGCCAAAGGGGCAAATTTTCAGCTGACACAAAAGCACGTTGATCTGATCTGCTGAAGCCAGGGTACCTGCGTGCAGACGGCCTGGGGACCTCTGCCCGCTCCCCCCGGCACATCAGCAGCACTCACGCTGCTCCCTTCCTGGCGTTGTTTCAAAAACAGAAGAAAACTGAGCTCCAGAACAGTGCTCCTGGCATCCTTTCGTGGCCAAGTTCTCACCCCCAGTGCTTCGTTTGGCCTTTTGCAGCATGCATGCCTGTTTGGAGGGGGAAGGTGAGAGTGACTTTCCCCCTTGCTTTTGGGCAGAGCTGCCACGCAGACCATCCTGAGACCTCTCAGGGCATGGCCAGCCACGGAGCGGTGACGGCAAAGCCCAGCGGTGGGGTGGGTTGTAGTATTCTGGAGGAACAAAAAAGGGAAAGGACATCGGTAGCGTGGAGCAGTTCTTCGGAGAAATCATGGGAGCTGCAATAGCAAATGCCTGCCTCCGTGCTCGCTTGTGAGCTCTGCAGTGCAGCTCAGCAGGTGCCGTTCCCTCAGCTACAGCTCTGGCCTCTCCTCTTGGAGTATTTTGTAGTAAAGTCATGCAAGAGGTTTTCTCGATGCTTCATCATCCTGGTAGAAAAGAAGCATCAGGTTTCCCCATCCCTTGAGAACAAACACCTGCCTCTCTTCACTCTATTTCCTATTAAATGCACGTACATCTCTGGAGGGCCTGAAGGCAAAAAGTTCTTAAAAGGAAAGAAGAAGAAGATATTTCACTACCACGAGGTATGGGACAATGAAGAACCACTGAAGCAGCTGGTCTCCTGTCCTGGAGCATCCATTACTGTTGTGGCTGGTGGCATTCTTCTTCTTGCTCCCCTCTAGGTAGGCTCCTGCACTGGGGCAATTGATGTTCCCTGCCATTGTCCTCTGCGCTTGATGAAGTAGAAACCATCCTTGCTGTGGCAGGAACACGGCTCGCCACAAGCAAAACAATAGTTTGCTTCCTCCTCC
>VZTL01023915.1:0-30096 GCA_013400535.1 Scopus umbretta | reverse complement strand
GGCCGGTGCCGGCAGCGCCGAAAGCCCGCAGTAGATCCGAGTCGGAGAAGCCAGAGCGAGGCCTGCGGGGAGCTTCACCCTCCCGTGGCTGCTTTGCCAGGTGTTCCCTGGGGCTGCCGGCACCCGCCGTAGGCCGGTCAGCTTTTGCAGGCTTGGCTTGTCGGTGAAGGAGTCGTGATCCGCGGGGCTGTCATGTGCAGAAACAGCTGCCCGCCGGAGCTCGGTTTCTTAAAACGACGATATGGCTGTGCCTGTGGTTGGTCGTGCTGAGCTCTCGTGATTCGAGAGGCTCTGGTGGCTCGCGGTCGAACCAGCAGATCAAAATCTTGCCTGCCACCTCTGTGCGCGAAAATAGGTATAGCGTTTAAGCAAAACTGGGAAATCTCCCTGGAAGCCCCGTGTTCTGTATATATAACAACAGAAAAGGCGCAGGCAATGCACGAGTTGAAAAGAGTAACGTTAGCCGTGTCCTGGAATTGTGCGGAGCCCCCATCACCTGCTGAGATGGTATTGGAGGCGATGCCGTTGGGACTTTGTGCTTGGTGTTCCCCATTTTTGTCCCATGCTGCTGTTAATATTTACATTCAGATCAAACAGCCTTGAGCAATGCATAGACCTGAGGATGGTCAGCTGGCTTCAGTGGGAGAGCTACTTTATGTCCGAGGGACTCTCCAATCATTTCTAAATGCGGCACCTTAAATGTAGCTTGAGGCCCTTATTTCCTAACCTCCTGTTGCAACTTGAAGGGGCTTAGGTGGCCTGGGAAGTTCCATCCTGCTTCCACTGCTGGAAAGTTTTGGTTCGGTTTCTACTGTTTCTACCATGTAACCCACTCACAACATTCATTGTGGCTCCCCAGTACTCCGGATCCTGTTTTCTAGTTACTGAGTCGTACCCCATGCACTGTATGAGCGTCACACTAAAACCTTGACCACAGATGAGAATTTTTTTTTTTTAGTTCACCCTCTCTCTTTTACTTTAGTATTGCCATAGCTTGAGTTTGTTTTGTTAACAATTAAAAAGCAACCTTGCGATGAAGACCTCATAGCTTCCTTTCCAGCTGCAGGAATCCTGTAAGTGAATCCTACGCAGTTGTACAGACACAGAGTGGTTGTAAGTATATGAATGTGGATTTGTGGAGAGAAGGAAAATCAACTTGTGTGGGTGGGAGGGGCTTACTGGACCTCTTCTGTAGCTCAGGCTTGTCACTGCTGATGGCCCAGAAGTTATTTTAGAGAACTGCACTGTGTTGGAAACTTTATCCTGCTTGAGGGCCTACACCCAGTGATGACCCATTAAGTGGGTCAGTGGAGGCTGTGCTGTTGAATTTCCCGGTGCTGGTGGGGTTATACTGTTAGCATGACTTGTGCTCCGTAACATCTAGACTGTTTATGTAGCAGGTTGTTGGCAAACAGAGGTTGGTACTGACATTGCAAGATGGTTTTCTTTTGTCTGTAAAGCTCGTAGGTTCCCTCTCGCGGAGTTAGTCTTCAGCAGTTAGAAGTAGTTCCAGTGAAAAGTTCTGGCCAATGGTACCTGGCAAGGTAAAGACCTTATGCCTCTTGTTAAAATATGGTAATCTTCTAGGTCGGTTATGATGCTGTCTGTCTTGAACCTGTGGATCACTGCATTGTCCTGCTGCAATCACTTAGAAACACAGATTGGCTTTTTTTGTTTTGTTTTTTTTTTTTGATCGGCTGCACTGTCTAAGGCTGGGGAAACAAAAAGATTCAATAATGCTGCTTTTGGTAGCCATATGTAGTCAACCTTTTAAACATTTAGTTGCCTGTGTTTTGTAAGTACGAGGCCTGCCCGGACTTGCCCGAGAACTCGAAAGTTGAGTCTGAGAACTCATGATTTTGCAGCTATCGCCTGAGAGCGCAGGCTGCCAGGTGAGCGGAGGTGGGTGCAGCTCAGGCTCTGCGCCGGGGCATGCCGCTGGCTGGGGATCAAGGGATTCTCGGGTGGCTTTTCAAAGGCTGGGGAAGTGGCGAGCCGTGGGCAGGTGGAATCCCTTTTAGTGGAGGAGCTGGGTGTGAGAGCGCGCTGCTTTTACACAACGGCGTGAAATAGCTTTTCTCCTTCTCTGAAGATCGAGTTGGACGTGAAGGAGCTCTGGAAAAAATAGCTGTGGGGCGTTGGTTGGGCTATAGTCTGCAAATGCTGGGTTTTTGATATCCCTGCCTCTGTTACGATAACCAGGTGGTTCCTTCCTTCAGGATAAACCACCATCCAGCTGGTGTGTTGCATTAGTCACGATTCGGAAATGGCTCGTATGAAAACTGACCAAGATTTTCCTGGATTTCCGGAGTTTCTTTCCTTTTCTCCAGAAGAAAGTTCTTGAAAGTTGGTTTGTGCTCTTGATTTTTGGAAGGGGAGAATTTGTCATATCCTTAGTGTCATACTGGGTAAGACACTTCTCTGGCAATCCCCAAGTATCCTTCCTGATGTGTGTCAGAGGATTATGTAAAAAAAACAAACAAACAAACAAAAAACCCAAAAAAAACAAAAAGGGGGGGGGGAGGGTGTCTTGATGGCTGAACTCACTCCAGTTTTTCAACATCCTTCTTGTGCTGAAGGGCCAAAAACTGCAGGTGGTATTCCTCTTTCCTTGTCCAGTAGATGTGTGAGCTTTGTGGATGATCGGATTTCAGCTGGTCTTAAACCAGCCTGTACCTTCCCTGGACCTAGCCTGACCCATCACCCCCCCGCTGGGAACATGGCCCAGAAGCATGCTTCAGCTCCCAACGCTCCTGTCTGTGGATATTTTAATGCCTTGTGACTACCTGGTGGGAACATTTGCAGTGATATGTTCTTTGGCTACATGTCTTCGCAGGAGGATGAGCTTTGTGGTGCTGTGTAATACCTTCTGGTGTACATCAGGTGACTGTAAGGTGCTGCAGAAGCCTCTCGGATCACTGTGTTGCAGCAAATACTGAAGGGGAAAACAGAGCATCAACCGTCTGTGCACACCTCTGTTTTCAGGCACGGCAGTGATGGGAATTGCTAAAGTCTTCTGCTTTAAGAAGTCCTTCAGGCTCCATGCTCCCTCGCTTCCTCTGTCTCCTCCCCTGAGAGCTGGCCTTATAATCAAAACACTGAAAAACTTATTGCTAGATAGGAAAGCGGAAGGATAAAGAGAAGCCTGCTTAGATACTGGCCATGTCGCAGGAAAACATTAGTTGAATTGTAATTACACCTTATCCCTCTTCTCCTGTCTTTCACGACAGAATACATTAGAAACTCGGTTCTTATCTAGATGTTGGCTGTGCAGGTCAGGATTGATGTTTCAGCCCATTTAGACAGGATCTGAAAACACATTATCTTGCTGGCTTAAAACAACTGTGTATTCTCATGTGTTTAGCACTCACTGGCTCCTTTTCCCCAGTCGGGTGACAAGTGAAGTATCTGTCCCCTCTGAAGAAATTGCCTCTAATCTCTGAAAAAGGTTTCCTGATGACCCTTTCTCTCTCTCTTCTCCCTTTTACCAAGAGCTCCAGCGCATGCGATGTGTGGGGCTTTTTTGTTTGTTTTGTTAAGAATCCTGCCTGTGGCCATGAGATCCCAGACCTATTTTTCATTTTCTCTCCTTAGCTTTACGGAGAGGTCGCAGGCCTCTTTCCCCATGGGTGTAAGTCCACAGAAGAACGAATACTTTTAAAATAGGAATCCCTACGTTAATGGTGTGACTTCTCTTTAGTTGTAGCTCGATGTAGCAAATCTTCTCTTGTCCTGCTCCGAGTGAAAAACGAGAGGTTCTTTTTTCCTTGAATTGTATATACAGCTTTTCAAATAGGAGGGTAGCTATCAGCCCAAGTGTATATTTCTTTTCCAGTCACTTGGATATTCTGGAATCGTAGAAGTATAAGATTGCCTCAGGACTCTAAATGGTAGCTCTTTGAATTGTTTGTGAAAGTGTGTTTTTTTGCACTTTGAAACTGACAGTTTTATGGTTTGGGCTTAAAAGCAGCAGAAAAGTGTTTCTTTACTGCTACTATATTATTTCCTGCAAACTGTATGTACGAGTAAGAATTCATTTTCATGTTTTCAAAAGTGGGTAAATGTACTCACGGTTTCCTGAAGAACAGTCCTTTGGAAAAAAAACAACCCTTTTTGTTGCTGAAGAACAGGAACTTCTGAGGATGGCTGTGGATTATAAAAATGCAGCTACCTGACTCAAGTGCTAACGGTGACATTTTTGCCTTTATTAATCGTGTCATGTTTTCTTGCATTACAAACTGATTTACAAATTAACAATAATGTGACTAATACCCTACTACAACAAACAAACTCATTAAGATAAATATATCATTAACTATAACCATATTTTTTCCTCTTCTTCCATCCTGTTTTGACTTTGTTCCAGTAAATGTTGGTGTTCAGATGGATGCTGCAAATGGATTTTTAATACATTTTCACGATGTATGCAAAGTATAGATGTGATACTGTTCTGGACCTTGAAGACAGAGAGCACGTTTGGGATCAGCTATGCTCTGTGCTCATGTGAAGTTGCTAGCAGATAAAATGATGTGTTTTGGTCATGGGCAAGCGAAGAAGTCAGTGCTTCAGCAAGCCTGCCCAACTGCTAGACTGATGCAATATCCAAACAGCTTGTGGGTTGTTTGTCCTCCTCATGTGTTGTCTCCTCTTCTTAGAAGTGTACCGGTGCTTGTTACATTAAGATAGCTGTTTTAAACCTTTTACATCCTTTTTTTTTTTTTTTTCTTTCCTCCCTCCAAAAGTTACTGATACTGCTCAGACACCTTAGCAGTATCGCATGCCCACATGACTGTTCAGCTATTACAGTGTATGTACACACATTGATATTTGAAAGGTATAAAGGATAACATCGAGCAGTGTTATAACTGTAGCAACAGCGGTAAGAGCAAACTTGCTTTTACCAGTCCCCTGTAAAGAGATTTTAAAGGTCTGGTTCTTCTCTGTCTGGTGTTAACTAAGTGAGAGAGGTCTACAAATTGTGTTTTCCAGCCTTTTGTACTTTGATTTCACTCTAACCCTGCAGCCTTACAGGCCTTCTGAAGTTTTAAGAAATGTTTTCCATGTGTAGCACACTTAAAAATGGATCAAAAAGCATCACTCTTTTTAAACCTACAGGATGTTAAAATAGACTTTAGTCTGCTTTAAGTTTTTAAGCAGTACTTTAGATTCTTCCAAGTTAAGGTCATACTTGTCGTACCTAGAATAAAACTAAAATAAGTGCAGTGAAAAACCCTGTAACCAGCTGATTTAACTTCTGGTTTTGAGCTTCAAAACATATTTGGTTATATGCAAACCAAATGTGGCACGGACTCAGAAAACCACAATGCTTCCCCCTCTCAAATGAAGACAGTATGCCACAGCAATAGCAACTTGAGATGGTCTGGACTGTTGCAAAATGTGTGGAGAGAAAGAGACTGTAAATGTTGATCTCTTAAGAAATCTTGCCCCTGTTCCTTTCCCTCCCAGTTTGCTGAGCTTCTGACAGCAGGTATTGTATTTATTCTGATGAGCTAAATAGCATCAACTAAACTCCTGGTTCCTCTGTTCTTACAAATCTTTGTTTTTCATAGTAGGATGACATTCCAAAGTGGTCATACCTAGTAAACTTAGGTCTGCCCCTAAATGGTTAGGTGACTTGAGAGAAAGTGACCACAGCTAAACAAGTTGCCATGCAGCAGCTGAGCCACAACAGTTGGTCCTGTGCGTGCTTGCTGCCCTTCACAGATGACAGGCCAAACTCTTCCACTGAAAAGGTGTTGCTCCGACAAGTCACTTTGCTATCGTTCTGTTCAGGTGACAGCTGCAATAAGCACCAGTAAAGTGGAAGTATCTTCTCTGACCTATGCTCTGGCACTATGTGAGCAGTAGTGCCTGTAGGAGATACAGGGAAGGCTGGGACACATGCTTTGAGCTACCTGGCTTCACAGAGCATGGGATGGAGGAGGACATGCTCTGGTGCTAGGTATAATCTCTGGTCCTGCGTAACAAAACAAAAAAAGTAAAAATCTAGAAAGATTGTAGTTCCTATGACAATGTTCCCGAAGTTAGTAATCTGTTACAGGCTGGGGTGCTAGATGTGCTAACCAGATAGTTATCAGTATCCCTGTGATGCATTGACCAGAAGGCTAGGGCTGCTACCTTGTGTTTCAGCACCTCCCGTACTCTCCTATGCTTGATGATGCCTGCAGGTTCTCACCTTTGCTTTCAGAATCATTTTTAGCCTAGTAACTTGGGAATTTCTGATCTGCTTAGAACTTCAGCCAGCCAGTCTGTCTTATGTGAGTACTCTTCTCAATTTTAGTCTCGCCACACTCTTCTCAATTTTAGTCTCGCCACACTGAAACAGTCCTACAGGACACTGAACAATGGACCTTTAATTTGCCGAGGTGCTCTTTAAAGTTGAAAAGCTGTTTACAACCAAGTCAGAAAGGAATGTCTCCCGTGTGCGGTTAAAATACCTGTGGAGGCTCCGTCTGGCAAGCTGCAGGGCTAGCCACCTCCAAGGAGTTCTTCAGGGGTGCAATTAATAGTGCTTTCCTCAGTAGTCCCTTATCATTCCCTTTGTAAGAGACTTTGCGTGCACTTAATCTGAGCTTTTAGTAACCAAGAAATGCTCTTCCAAGGACTCATTGCTTGCCCCTAATTACCTTTACAATGCAGGCCAGAAGTCAAAGATGAGATGTACCTTTGGAGACATTCCCTCCCTCTAAGTGAAGGCAAAATCTCCCAGTACAGAGGTAGTCCCATTCCCATTGGAAATTTCTGAAGTTAATTGAGGCAGAGATGTCTGGGGCAGGGTGTGGTGCACCAGTCCCAGGGCCACCTGGCCCGGGGCCACCCCTCCTGCTTCCGCCCTGCACAGCTGTTCCCAGTCCCCGGTCAGGTCTGGCTAGGGGGGTGTGCGTCCGTGTATATGTGTGTGTGTGTGTGTGTGTGCGCGCGCATCAAATTACTTGTCTGCAGCTGTTGTTGGCCCTGAGCTCATGGGGAAACCTCTGGCGGAAACTAAAAGGGTCTTAAATAAGTCTGCAACCAGCCAGAGACCTTACTGGTTACAGGTGTCTTGTAACCACGCAGATAACTCTCTCAGTAAATGTTCAGGAAATGGTTTGCTCTTGCTAGAGACCTGCACTAGTACAGGGCTGCCCTTCTGCAGGAAGGATTTCTCTGCTTTTGGCAGTGTTGACCAGACCTCCTAATTCAGTGGTCCTTTGTCCCTCTAGGTGTCAAGGTGCCAAATGTTCTCTCCCCCTTGTGCTGATGGTGACATGCCATGGATGTATGCATCCTGTGCTGTATTTGTGCTGAAGCAGTGTGGTGTGATGGTGTGTGTGGTGCTCCATGTTCTCTTGAAAATACAGGATGAGCTTGGTCTACATCCTTTGCAAATAGACTTTGGTGTGTTCCTAGAGGTGTAGGAGATTGGAAGAAAAAAAGAAGAGATTTGCTTTTGGAAAGGTAGACCAACCACTTAAGGCAAAGATTTATTTTAAAGGCTTTGCTGCTTCTTGAAGGAGAACAGCACCATGGATTTAAATATCAGGAATTGAGGTGGTGAGGAAGGCTGGCACTGTGTACTGCTCGGAGGCAGTATTGACTGAAAGAGATGGTAGGGAGAAAGCAGCTATGCAGGGTGATCTGACAGGAGAGGAGCTACTGGAGCAGGGGTGGTAAAGAAAGGGATGATGAGTTCAGAAGAACAGGCTGGGAAAACAGCTTTTGTGGATAGCTATTTTCACAAACTACCACCAACTAAGAAATAGTTGGGTGGTAGTGAGGCAACGTAGTGTTTAGGAAAAGTGCAGAGCAGCAGCCAAGGCAAAATCCAGCTGTGCAGATGAGTAGCTGAATGGTGCCCATGGATTTAAGGTATTGGGCAGAAAAGATCTGGGTAATTAACCTATAGATATCTGCAACTGCCTGGATGAAGGGTGGTACTGGAGTTACAGGTGCTGGGGAAGGCAGTGTCATGGTCTTGTGCCCGATAATCATGAAAGAAGGTAGGTGAAGCAGGGAAAAGGGTTAGTCTTATCTTTAAGTTGCCCTTGAGCTGGCAGATGAGCATCTGTGAAGAGATCAATAAGAGCTTGCATGGGAGGTGCATCTCATGAACAGAAGTTGATCTGAGAGTGATGGGGACAGAGAAAGAAGCTGAATTTGTCTTCTGAGGAGGTGCAGAGAAAAGTGTTGTCATGGACTGTACCTCACAGACCACTGGAGAGGGTTGGAGGGGTTGCAAAGGCCGTTCTCCAAATGAAAAGCGAAGACATGAAGTGTTGTGTCCAAGAAGCATGAAAAAGGGGAACCACTGAGTTTCTTTGGGGAAACAAACTATTCTAAGAATTGAAGATACTGAGCATGGCTGTATTTTTATGGGAGAGTGAAAGGGGAGAATACAGGAGAGAAGGGTAGGGGTATGGCGCGATGTCAGTCAGGAAAAAAGCTTGAGGGAGAACGTAGTGAAATCGTCTGTGATGGGGTTCCTAGGAAGGACAAATGGAAGAGGGGCTGTCTTGATCTTGTGACCGTCTCTTGGAAGAAATGGCGAGAGATGAGCAGGGGACTGAGCAGAACACAGAATCCTACAATTCCCATCAGCTCCATCATTGGGATGGAGCAGAGCTGCTTTGGGGCAGGCAATTGAAGGGGAGAAGAGAGAACTTGTTGCAGAGAACATCTGCTTGGTTGGTGGCATCTTGCCACTGTGGCACATCTTGCCACAACTGCTGTGAGACTGGGAGCAGGGCAAGAGTGTGCTGGGTGAGCTGGGGAAGACATGGCTGGTGAAGAAGGAGGGAACAGAGAAACACAGACATGAATGTGACAGCAGAGCTCTGAAGTCCCAGATTAAGTCAGCCAGCACGAAAGCACTTACGTTCAGTCTTCCCTCCTCCTCTATCTTGGCCTCTGTTCCTTCTCACTGATAAAGCAGCCCTGATCAGGTCTTCCCCATTTTGAAAATCTCGCAGGTAAGCAGAAATTACCGTTTATGCAAGGATGAAAGCGTTTGTTTTTCTTTCTGTTCCTGATACTTACTTCATGGGAGAAGTAGGTGGCTAACGTAATTCATGTTTATTGCTAAATGTTGCTCTTTGATGTTTTCTTATTACCATAGCCTGAACTTAAAGCCAGCAATAAACTGGAGGGATGGCACCTCATAAACATAGGGCTTCATTTTTTGACCCTGTAAACTTTTTGAAACTTAAAATTTAATGAAAAAAAAAAAAGATGGTCTTTTTTGTTTGCAAATAACTCTTCCATTTCATTTCACAAAATAGCAGCCCTCCAAGTAAACAAACCTCAAAATCCTGCTCCTTCCTCTCCTCTGACCTCTGGTCCCCTCTAGCCAGAAAAAAAAAAAGCACAGTTGATTGCTCTTGGTCAGCTAGCTGTGAGTTTCTTCTTTAACACAACTTTTATCAAACACTTTGTTTTTTCGCTAATTTTTCTTGGCATCTGTTTTTGCTCAGGGTTCCTGCTTGATGCATAGCATTTTGTTGGGTGCTTTTTGTCATCTAGCTGCAGACAGCAAGTATAGTGGCTGGCTGATACTTCGGAGGATCTTGGGACAGAGCTTATTCTTTGTGAAACAAAATGTACAGTTCTTTCCAGGTTTTTTTTTTTTTTAACAGTCATAATTATCTGTCAGACTAAATTCTTTTAAGTTCCCTTGGACCCTCCTGTCCTCTGACTTCTGCAATAATAGATGCAGTATTTGCATTAGATAAATAGGTTAGAATCATTTACTTCATTATGGAAAACTAATCTGCTTGTTAAAACTGTTAGTATATCAAACAGTGTAATGCAGTATTGTTCTGGCAGAGACTCTGCTGGCAGACACCAGTCCTTGCGTCTCTTTCTGTGGAGGGATATACTAAAGATGAACTTTGTTTGTAGCTTAGGAAAGCAGATAGTCATCTTGGCTATCTGTGCAAAGCCCTCAGAATTTGTAGTTTCTGGAAGATATGTGGTGGATGTTATCTTTAAATCCTGGCTGAATACAATGCAGAGCACCCAGTCTCCAGGCCGTGGGGTACTACAAAACCTTTTATTACTGCGATACTCTCTATCAGCCTCATTAGGGATGATGAATGAATGGTCACTGCTGAAGCATTTTTTTCCTCTCTTCTGAAAAGACCCGTTGACAATGGTTGCTGCCTGTGTACATGCACGGGGTGAATTCATCAGATAAACTACTACTACAGTAATACCAACCTTTAAACAACAAAGCAGCATCCGCATAATCTGCTTAAAACTCTTTGGAAGAGACTCTTCCCTCCTCTTACTCCTCTGCAGAATCAGCTTCTAGCTCCCTTGCCTTAAAAGGGCTGTGCCATGCAAAAAGCGCACGTGAAAGCACTTGCATTTGTTTCTCATTGTCCCGTTCCTGGGTGAAGGAAACTGTCTCTTGGGCTTTCCTGAGGCTGAACGTGTGAACGAGTTCATCTGACTATACAGTGTTCGCATCAGACCTCAGCGCCCCGAGTCTGCAATTGCAACCCTGTGAGTAGACTGTTACCCACGTGTCACGCTCCACCGATACAGTCGTGTCTAGCGTGCCCGCAGGGGTTAGGCTGGGAGGCCTGGACCTTTCACCAGCTGTCCTCCTCTCATGTGGCAGCTTAAGCTGAACTTTGGGTCATACTGACATGTAAATAACCATCCTTGCTTCTTTCCTCTCTCCTTTCCCATGTCGCTTTCCCGCCGAGTGCGGTGCTCCAGCATGGGAGCTGGCCTGTGCCTCGGCACATGTGTCGAGCAGAGCATGACCGATGGGCTCCCCCGGCAGACTGTATGGGGCTGGTGTCCGAGGGGTTGTGCAGGATGGGTGTTGTACTGGTTGAGGTGAGACTGCACAGCATCTGCTTCCTTGCAAGCTCCATCCATGTGAATGGGCCTGAACATGTTGTCTGTCCAGTAAACAAGTGGTTAATGGGATTGGCATCTGAATACCCTGGTGGTTTTTTGGCTAAAGGAATCCTTTGTTCCTGTTCAGGTGTGCAGAGCAGGAGATGCAGCCCTAAACAAAACCTACAAAGATCTTGTTCCTGCCCCTGTAGTTTACTGTGTAGATGTTAAACTTGTCACTTGAAGATGATTTTTCCTGGATTCAAACAAGAAGCAGAAACCTTTAAGATACTTTTCAAATAAAAAGACTTTAGCTTTTTTTTTCAGTTTGAAATGCGTCAACAGGAGTAAATTGCCACTTGGATTTTTCTGGAGAGGAGCAGGGGGTGGAGGACAAAGGAGGACTGTTTTTCCTCCATTGGAACCAGCTGTGGTTTGTTCAGCTTTTGTGCATTTGGATGGGCACTCAGAATTGAAATCTAAACTGGAACTAGCAGTTAATATTACAAACAAGTAGCATAATTTGACTAAACAAGCTTCCAGATGATCACAACTAGGCTTTGATGCTGAAGAGTGGGATTTTCATGACTGCGGAAGTAATTTGAGAACATGCTTGCACCCAAAGCCAGTGGGGTTGGTTGTTTGGTTTTTGATTGTATTTTGGGGGGGGGGAGGTTGGGTTGTGGTTTTTTTGGTTTGGTTTGGTTTTTTTTTGCTTGAAGATGATTATGGTGATGATTCATACTTCTGTTAGTCTCAGCAAAAGAATGGCTTGCATGTATAAGTTGATTTAACATCTGAGAACCTCTAAGCAAGTCATTCTCCATTTTGAGGAAGAATTTATTTACTGAAAATTCTTGGGGTGGTTCTTCCCCCTCCCCCAGTTTGCTTGTTGTTTTTTGGGGTTTTTTTTTGTCTTTTGTTTCTTGCCCTGGTATTGATTGACTTTGCAAATGAGAACTTCCATGAGATCCTAGTCACAGCCTTCCTTATTTTTGGATTTGTGGATGTGGTTCCATGCTGTCAGGAGTGAGTTAGCATGATTTAGATGTTCAGTTGATGAACAGTAGTTTACTAGCACTATACAATCAGTTATGAAATTAAGTGTATGAGAAAGGTGATTTAAGCTGCTTAGTTTAACAAGATGCCTGTTTTTTCACTCTCTTCATTTCCTTGATTAGAGAGGATCTAATTTTTTTTCCTCCTGTTCTTAATAGCATATTTGGTTTCTAATATCAGAAATAAGGTCCATTGAAATCTTTTCCTTAATCACTTTCTGACTTATTTAAAATAACTTCATGGATTTATAACATTTTCAATTGTCTGGTGCCAAATCACACCATGTGACAGAAAAATTAAACCCATGACAACTAACTTAGAATAAGAACTTTCCTCCTCTTTTATGGATACCAGAAAAATCAGGGGCATGTAGAGTGAGTGTATTTCCTGATAACAAACTGTGCGCTCGCATACCATACTTCTTTAAAGGTCTTGTGGTTGGGATCCCAGCGGTATTGATGGGAAACATGAACAAAATTTCTGTAAGGTTGTCTGAATAGCTGAGTAACTTCTTTTGAAAGCAGTAGAGTGAACGCTTCTGCTTTGGAGAAGAATAGTTCTGTGGATGCCCAAGATGATGATAATGAATGATGGCACTTCAAAGTTAAATCCTACAAATGGAATTATCTGCTAGAGAATCTAATGTAAACTTAATATTTAAAAAATACGCTTTCTTTTAAGGTGCCACACTTCAGCATATCTATTGTCAAGCACGGTGGTGTCTTGGTAGCCATGGTTATATTCTAATGTGAGGACCTCAAAGGTCATTTGTAGACTTGAAAGCACCAATATGTGACTACATTCATCATAGGAAGAGAGAGGTGACATATACCATGTTCAAATGCCAAGCTAGAGCATTGGGCCGTGGTGACATTTCACAGCAGGCACTCTGTTTTCTCTTGCAGTTTGGGGCAGAGTTCAGAAGGTTCTCCCTGGATCGCTACAAGCCAGGAAAGTTTGAAGACTTCTACAAACTAATTCTTCACATTCATCACATAGCCAACCTGGAAGTGATGATTGGATATGCTGATGTGCATGGAGACCTTCTCCCGATTAATAATGATGACAACTTCTTCAAGGCTGTTTCAAGTGCTCATCCACTGCTTAGGGTTTTTATACAAAGACAAGGTAAGATGCAGTTTGATTTTTGTGGCTTGAAATGTGCTGGGGTGAGGTGCAGAGTGGATTTGTGGTCCCCATTTAAAGGCTGAAATGATGTAAGAGGGACCTAGGAGCCCCCTCACTCCTCCTCTTAGGCACTTCATGACAACTTGCAGAAATGTCATGACTTCAGGGCAGGTAGAGGGACTGCATTGCTGCCTGTAAGGTGTTTGAAGGATAACATGCTGAGAATCACAATGAGCTACTCCTTTCCCGAGAAGAGCATACCTTGTGCTGCTGGTACTGTATCATCACTTGATCGCACCAGCTGCACTGCTCCACTTGTTTGAGGGAGCTATGAGAAGGGAGGGGAATCCTAGTGGGTACTACTATTTCACATTTAGAAATCTTACCTATCCATCTTGATTGTCAGTGTCATACCCAAATGATCCATGCCTATATAATGTGTGAATGCTCACAGATATGTAGTTATAAAAAAAAAAAAGGTTCTGTCACAAATGAGGTCTTGTCAACATAGTCAAACCTGGCAGACAGACAAATGATGATTCTCCCCTCTGTCCTTACACTAGAGCATTGAATATTCCCATTTTGAATCATCAAGTAAACCCTGGGGCAGAATTACCCAAATGTTAAGACAGCATCAGGTTTAAGTGGCTGTGTGCTGTTCTTGTCAAGGTTTTATTGCAGATGTCTGAAACCTTCTCCTTAAAGACCATGTTTGGCAGTCACTTCAGATGAGGATTGTTTTTTATAACAAGGTGTCTTCCCACAGAGCTCCTTAAATCCCAGGGGAACCTAACACTCTGTTAACACTACCTCCGCAGTTTTTTCAGTAATGTAATGATTTATAGGACAGGGCTTTTGGAATTAAAATCTTGTCAGTAGCAGAGTCAGAAATGAGGCTTGATCTGAGACTTTGAGCAGTCATGTAGCTTTTTTGGCCTGGATTCTGCTGTGTGGGCATTTGTGCTGATAAGGATTTAGCAGGAGGCTCCAGCCTGTTCCTTGTTGTGAACTGGTAAAGTGTGTGGTTTGATTTGGTGTTGTCAGATACATCCAGGGTTGTGTGGCCCTCCCCATTCAGAGCATGTTGTCTACCACCTTCTTTTAGATGGAAATAAGTGCTCCAGGAGGCAGTGGAGAAGAGGGTCTGGAGCAGTTTGGTTTGTTTGTGTGTCTGTCAGATGAGTGGAAGTGTCTGTGGCAGAAGACTTGTGTTGCTAGCTCTCCCGTCCTGTGCAGAAAAGGCAAAGGTGGATGACAAGTCCTATTAAGTCCCTTTCCTGCAATGCCTGCTAGGGCTTGCAAATGTTCATGGTGGGTCAAGTCACGAGAAATCATTTGCATGACTTCGTCATGCGTGCATCAGTTCGAATTTATTCGTGTCTCTGGATCAATCCTGTTCAAAATGTAGCTGTCCTTGCCCTGCTTGGGCGGGCTGCTGAAGCCAGTGAGTATCCCGAACTCTGTGCTGGGAGGGGGTTGCCGCTGAAATGCTGATCGCAGAAGTAAGCAAACGAGAGAAAACTCTTGGCTACATGTGGAAGAAAATGCTCCCACCTCTTCTTCAGTAGAAGAAGTATGCTAGTTGTGGAGGTCTACAACTTGTAACCTTAATTAAAAGTGCAGTAATTCCTTTTAATAAAGCTTTTCTTTTACTTGTTGCTCAGTAGGAAGAATCATGCTGACAAGTAAGGAAACTCATACAAGAGGGAAGACAGGCCCGTGCCTCCTCACAAGTGATAAAGCCTGAAAGCTTTCCCAACATACATTCTCCTGCGCTCCCTCTATAAAGCTGAATGGAACAGTAAATTCTGGCCCATCCCTTTGATTAATGGCACCTTTAATAAGGGACTCCTGGGGGTTAACATTTGAGATTCATACTTGTGGATGCTCCCAAACAACCACGTCCGTTTGCTTTTCTGAGAAGAAGCCTTTAGAAATTGTTTCTTTCAACAATAATAGGAGTTACTGAAATCTTTTTTGTTCTTCTTTGCTCCATCATACCCGCGCTGTTTTCCCTGTCCTCAGACTGTGCTGACAGAGCAATGCTGATCTGTCTGCTGGAGACCTGCACTAGAGAACAAGTGACTAGCACCAAGAAATCATTGTGCCATCCAGGGGAGTGTGATGTGCCTGCAGTGCTTCAGCTCACACCCTAAACTCTGACTTCACAGGGAGTAAACTAAGCTGACAGGGATGCTAGTAAAATATAAGGCCAGTCCTCTTCTGTGACATTGAAGGAGACTGCAGAGCGTGGGCTCTCTAGCCTGTTGGGTCAGGGATCACTGCCCTTCAGTGGGAGAAGTCCTGGGAGGTGACTGCCAAAGGTTGTTCTCACAGTGTTGTAGAATCGGGAGGGTTTGAGGGAACTAGGCAGAAGTATGCAGGCATGGAAGGACTGAAGTTCAGTTGAAGTTCAGGTCTTTTTCTAGCAGGGCAAACTGTTTATCAACTGCATGACTAATCATCTTATCTGTTTCCCCAGTCTATAGCTGGGTTATCCTTTCTCTTTGTCAAGTGAGTTATACAATCATGTTAAAAAAGCTTAACTATTTGTTCCCAGAGTGGCAAAATAGGTAACTTAGTCTTTGCACAATAATCAAGCAACAATTTGCTAGTGTGGGGGGTTTTTTTGTTTGTTTGTTTGCCTAGTTGTTTGGGAGTTTTTTTATCTGAGCTTAGTCTCGCACTTTTTCAACTCAAAAGTGCTTCCCTCACTTGTCCCCAGGGGTAAGCCATGTGCGTGCTGCTAGGACTCTTACACGCCAGGTTGGTGTCCACATATGGGATGGCTGTTTTATTCCACTTCCTCCTTTTTGTTCAAGTCTCCTGAGCCCCAGATTTTTCCCCAGATTTTTCAGGATCACAAAAGTTGTTCCCTCCCCAGGCAGGGGATGTCAGTGCTTATTAGCCAGCCCTTTTACTGAGGACCTGAATTGCCATTCCCAGTGTGCTTGCAGCAATTGCTGTTCATACGTTTTGGGGTCTTGAAGGCCCTGGGACGTTTACAGGTTATGTTTGAGTAAACTCGTCTATGACAAGTTTTTATAGCTCGTAGTAATCCATCTGCTGAAAGTACGTGGTGCTCTTCTTTTGTTCCTCCAATACCAAATTACAGTGCAGACAAAAATCCTAATTAGAGAAGGAGGCTAAAAAAAGAAAAGGCAGTTTTACTTTGATTTGCTTTCCCAGGCTGCAAGTATGGGTTGTGTCCTGTGTTGGAAACTGATGTGGCTCTTTTGACTTTACTAGCACAGCAGTGATTTATATCAGCTGATGCTTGGAGCCCAAGAATTTATTCACTTGGCTGTAACTGATATCAGACATATCCAGAACTCTCTATGGAAGGTGCCTGCTGCTGGGGAAGGGACGGATGTCCCAGAGACCTTAGAACAATGCAAGGAATTATGGATGTGTTTGACTTGCTCCATAATAACTGAACTAGTGTACTCAAGCCAAGACCTGCATGAAAGAAGAGCTTATCTGATGATGCAGTTGGTCATCATTTTTTTCAAGATTTCGTTTGTTCTGTGTCTGATTTAAACTACAGCACTCAAGAAAGTCTTTTGAATGCTGCAAAAATATTTAAGTGTAAGATATAAATTCAAGCAGAAACAAAAAATAGAAAAACTGAAAAGAGTTACTATTACTTCCTGTGAATGCATTCCATTTTTCTTTGTATGATTGAATGCAATGATGATATTATCAAATCTTGCTTTAATGTCTATCTCCCAGAGGCAGAGTATGTGTTAAAACTAGGCTGTATTGGAGGGTCTTAAATAGAATCAAATACATGGCAGAATTATACTGACTTCTTCATTGTAAACCTCCCTGAAACAGCTCCTTGAACTTTGCAAGTGGGGTATAACAATGTAAGTGGAGGTCTACAAGGTAACAGATATTTCAAGATTTCTCCTCTTTTACTTGGGCTACCTACTATACTGTGTTTAACCTAGGAAGTTCAGAAACCCAGGAGAGTGTTGCAAAACGAACGTGCTGATCACCCTATAAGTACTCTGTGCAGCACTTTTTTCCAAGGAAAGGAGGTAGATCCAAGACCAAGATGCTGAAGTACAGCAAGCATAGTGAATGGAGCGATATTTGGCTCTAATTCTAACTGAGCACACCACTGCTGTAAATCTATACTAATGATTCTGATTCTGGGAGAAGTGATGGAGGCTGCTGATGACGAGACCTTCACTTCCTACCACTCGTTAGGGTTTATAGAATAATAGGCAGTAACACAAAATCTGCTGTAGCTCAAGTAGCAAAGGAGATGGGAGAGGTGGTGAGCAGCCTGCCAGGCCTCATCTTGATCCCAGACTGAGGTCAAACGAACTATTCTGGGAAGCCTTTTTGTTTTGTCCCCATCACAACTGGAGGTATGTCCTCATGGTGGTTTGAGGTTTTGGACCTCTGCTTGCTTTGCCTAAGTTTCAGCAAGTGGCTTTGTTCCTATAAATCCACAGTGTTGATGAAAATGTATCCCTCAGCAGAACAGTTCTCAAGGAAAACTTGAAGGAGCTGGGGTTTGGAGAAATAACAAACTTACTTAAGTATTCAGGCAGTCTTCATATAGAGTGTCAGTAGGGACTGTGATTGTGCATGTGGCTGTTGTGTAAGTACAGCTGCTGTTCCTGTGAATTAGCAGGTGTATTACTATGCTTTTAAGCAACTTCCATAAAAATAACAGTAAATTAATGAATGTGCTGGTCAGTCTTAAAGCAGATTCTAGATCAAATTCACATCTTTCCATCAATAAAATTAATTTTAAATCTTTCTAAGGGTTTAAATGGTTTCATGGTAAGTGTCCTACAGGTAGGAGACAGGTGAAATGCTGGAGTGTCAGATGCTGGATCTGTATTTCAGCATCTTTGTCAAATATCACATTTCTCGCAGGACTGTAAAAGGCAAAAAACCTGAAGAAGTTGATGAGCAGTCTAACAGCAACTAACCCAAAAACACTCTCTACAGCTAGCTGGAACAGGGCTTTACATAATAATTTAGTAAATGCTACAAATGAACTGCAGCTGTTAATGGAGGTGGCTTGAAGTTGGAGAAGGCTGATGTCTTCTGATACCAGTATTGTCTTGCATTTTGTGGTCTTGAAAACCCATAGTGCGGAAAAAAACATTAAGTACCATCTTCAGAAACGTGCTATAAGTGTGTTTTCTTTTGTAGTTTACATTTTAATAGTCCATTACTGTCACAGTAAACCAGTACTGAACACCAGTCGTTGCTTTTCTCCTTGAGTGGTTAGAGCTGCTGTCTACCATCAGGTCTCACTTAAAGCTTGATCCAAAATCAACAGGGGAAAAATGTGCATTTACCTGGTTGGGTTTTGGATTTGGCTTGTTTTAATTTACATTAAATTAAAGATTGGAAGACGCTGTTTTTCTTCAACTGCATGCAGTGACTCATATATTTAAACTGCTGTGCCATGCAATATCTTTCTGTACATTCAGAAGCAGTTCATAACTCTGCAATTTGTTATTTACCTGGCAAAGTTCTGTTCTGCTCGAAGTACCGACATCTGTGCTTAGCTTTCTTGTATTATAAAATCATAGTAATCACACTGAGTTTTAAAATAAAAATGTGCTAATGGGAATCATGCCCAGGTCTGACTGAAAAACCAATGGTGGGTTGTTTTATTGTCTTTCATACTCTAAGCAGATAATCCCCAGGAATGGTGGTTGGCTGTCTAACCACATGTGTTTAAAAACTAGCTTTGAGGCAGCAACTAAAATGAAACCTATTTCCAGCTACTCAAAAACTTTAACTCTCTGCTCAGCCTTCTAGAGTGGGTAAAAGTTTGAATTGAAGTTTTTCACATCTTCTTTTTGGTTCTTCAGTAACCTTCTTGTTTATTTTACAACACAGGCATTGGCTTCACCTTCTCAATATGTTGTATTTCTGAAAAGCAGCAACATGATTTTACTGCTCTTGTTAAAGGCAGCTGATATATTAAATAATAAAGCAGGTTGTGGCACACGTTGAGGGAAAATATCGAACTGCTTCTGGTCTTGCTTTTGGTTGAGCTGTGTAGGTATTCACAATGGTCTTATATGAGTCTGAGAGAGTAAGATAAAGTTAAGGATGCGGAGAAGGAGACTTGAGGTCTTTCAGTTTATCTGCTCTGGGGTGGAGGGAGAAGAAAGTCTTCTGATGCTTAGTGTAGGTCATTGGTGCACTGGCGGATGGGACTCTACTGTTGGTCAGACTGTCCCAGGGCTGCTACCCTGTCTCCTGCCCTGGTGCTAGTGTGACCCGGGGGCTGAGCTCTCAGAGACAGCTCCTGGGCAGAAAACTAGTTGTTTGAGTGAGGAGCTACCATGGGATGGGTAGAAGCACAGGAGATTTATAGTGACTTGACAGTGCCATGAAGCCTCTGCTTCCTGGGAGGAAGGACTTGCCTGCTTGTAGCCTTTGGAAATGTGCAACGCCACTGTATTTGGAAAGAAGGCAAAGCATCTTGTCTTAGTTTTGACAAGATTAGGGGATGGTGGTAGATTTCATGCTAGTACAATAGGAATTGCTGCTAGGCTTAAATTAAATCCTTTCATGATTTTCCTCAGAAACATCTCTGTTTTTGAGCTGGAGGGGTCTTTGAATGCTTGTCAAGCCAAGTAATCCTTGTCCCACTCAAGTCCTTTGATATCTGAAGATAAGTAAAATGCAGCTGTTTGTTCCAGTGAAGTCTGGCAACAAATTACTGTAACTTCTCTGCTCTACCTTTCATGTGCAAATGATGAGACTGGGTAATCATTATCTTTCAACTACTTTATTAAGTATCTTTAAAAACATAATGTTTTTAATCTGGCTTGTCAGACATAAACACAAAATAGCCTTGGATTTTGTTGCTGGCACAGTTAGTGAAACGTGGTGGCTGAGCAGAGCTAGCACGAGGCTGCTTCTCTCCTCATTGAAAACTCCCATTTTTAGAGTCTGAGGACATTTGATTTCCATCCCTGGTTACTTTAATTGCAGCCAGAACACCTGGTAAGCAAGAATTTTCAGTGAAAGGAGGGGAAAGTGTGTGGAAGTAGTGTAGCCTACAGATAGGCTTTGTAGAGTTGGTCAATAACTGGTAGTGGGAACTGTTGCAGAAATACGTGCTGCGTAGGTATTAGTAGTTGCAGTGTACAGTAAGCATGGAACAGAAGCCTGGCAAAAATGCCGCTGCTGCTACTGTTCTGTCATTGGCAGCAAACATTTGTTGTACTTATGTGTTAAAGCTACATAGGATTTGGTTTCCGTTTCAAAGTTTAATAACTTAATAATAAAAACACATAATCAGATGTATTAATAACAAAAATAGACTTTAACAATTTATGCTTCTTAAAAATTGCATCAAGCTGGTACCAGCACCACATGTTCTGCTGAATTTAGACTAAAGAGACTTGTTTACAGTGGGAATTTGTGCAGCCTTTAATATGAAGCTCTACTCAACTCCATGCTTCACTTTAGCTGGTAACCCACATAAGAACAAGCAAATAGCCACTCTTTCTTGTCCCTCCAAACTCCTGTTTGTTTTCTTACAGTTGCAGATTGTGGCTCTGACAGTACTTAAAAAGGCAAAATAGAAGAACCCCCCAATTATGTCTATTTAAACATAGTCTCAATTAAAACTTTCTTGTTTTCTTCCTTGGTCTGACCCTTTTTATTTAGCATAGTGAAGCTACTTTTAACAGGTGGCTTGACTGTATAAAACAGTCATGAGGAAGACTTGTCAAATTATCCACCTCTGTTAAGGTCCCTATGAGGGAATTTTCCACTATTTATCTTTCCTTACCTTAGTAGTCAAAACAAGAGATTCTGTTTCCTGCTCATGGCTCAGGTTTTTTCCTGTTGTGCCCAGCTGTCATTTCCCGTCTGTAAGTGATGGAAACAAGTACAGTGTGCAGATAATAATGAAATGCACTTGACAGTCTCTTCTTTGACGCTGGATTTTACCTGAAGTCTCTTCACAAGCTCAAAGTAGCTTTCAGGTAGTGAGGGAGGGTAGATAGCACAATGCAAATACAAACATTAACTCAAGATTCAGGCCTTTAGGCTTTCTGCTAAATTTCTGAAGTACGCAAAAACTTCTTGAGTACGCTAAAGGGCTTATGACAGCTTAATTAGTAGACACTTGCAGTGAAAGCCAGCTTGCAGCGAAGGATGTTTCCGCTAGGTGTTTGTAGTAGGCATTAGAAGCTAACTCAAAATATAACTGAACTCAAACCATTTTTTTTTTAAGTGACTGAAAGCTCCTCTTTTGTCTTCAGAGTGCCTGTGTTATTGGGATTGCACACTCCAAATTTAAATGTGTCAGCATTAATACTGCGTGAACTCTCGGTATTTTTCAACTCCAAGAGAGAAAGCGGTTTGGGGGAGGTTGAAAGAACTCTTTCTTGAATCTGCCCCTGATGATGATCTACTCGAATCTTATTTTTTCCTCTGCGCTATGTTTAGAGTAGCAAAGAATCCTGTGGGAATATTAAGGAAACTATTAACCTAGAAAACTTCACTGTTGTTCTTGCTCTTCAGTCCCCTGCCATATGCTGACATTAAGTAACCTCTAAAAACTTTGTATGAACTTCTACACCACTCATCTCCCCCACTCTTAATTTTCTTGTATTTTTTCTGTTCTGATTCTTTCTCCCATTTATTGCTTTTTCTTTCTTTCTGCTCTCAGCTTTCTACTCCTTGCCTTAGCTTTTTAATTGCTCTGCAAGGCTGTCTCTCACTGGGCAGGAGAGTGTGTGTTGGGTGAAAGTGTGCTGGTGCCTGTTTTACTCCAAGCTCCTGAAGAAGGCTTGGAGAACGTTGGCATCAGCAGGGTGGAGTGGCAGTGACAGAGCAGGTAGAGAAATAGCAATTAGTAAGGAAAACATGCCTGTTAATGTGGGTCTCAGACCAATTTGTTTTCTTCTCTGATTATCCTTTTGCATTAGAAATAATAGGAGTCGAGAATTTAAAACAACAAAACCCAAACAACATTGTGAGATTTTGAAGGAGAAAGTTTATTTAATTTGAATTTACATATGAATAAGAAATCATGTACTGCCTGGTGTCTGTGGAAGGTAGAGAGGTGGAATCCAGTGGAGTTGGTGGAAGGCACCGTCGTGGCACGGCAAGGGCACTGTGAGGCTACCCAGCTGCTGGCAGTGGTGGGCTCCGAGACGGCGTTTCTGCCTCTTCAGCTGCTGTAGGTGAACACAACTGTTCCCTTTAAAGCTGAGGTACCAGCTGAGGATCTGAAAAGGCCTAAAGCTGTTTTCCTCATCCGTGAATGCCACTGAGGTGTGATAAGAGGAGGTCTGTCAGTTACGACCTTGGGTTGGACACTGATGGCAGCCGGTTTGTTCGCTTTATTAGCCTGCTTTATTGCTGCTTCATTTTCATTCTGCCAAGCAATTTGGTAGTTTTAGTAGTGTGTATCCAGCAGATGCAGTGATTTTTGTTTACAAAATAAAGTAATCTTTACATTTTTGCTTTTGTGTACTGAAGTACTAACGTCTAGGTTTAAATGCAGCAGGCGTGAGTAAAGGGGAGGAAAAAACATATTGTGTTAACCAGAAAACCATAAAGTTTCAGAAGGAATTCCCCCCAAACTGCAAGAATCTGAATGAATGAACGCTTTATAATAGAGCCTGTAAACAAGTCCAGAGGTAGTGTCTTTGTGGCTAGCAACAAGAAAAAATGGAGTTCCCTAAGCTTGCATTCCTTGAAGCTGCATAATTCTAACATGACTTATCCTTTGTAGAGGGGAAAAAAAATAAAAGTATAGCGCATTTGAAGTGCAGTATGCAACAAGATGTTTTAAAGATTTTGTTTCTGAGCAATTCTTAGCTGAGACCAAGATTATCAATGGCAGGAGGAGTGACAACGCCTGCTGTGCCTGCATTACTCCTCAGTCACTTGAAAGTGCACTGGATGCTTGTGCAGTGTACTCGTTGCTTTTAAAACTTCTGCCTGAGTATTAGAGAGAGCATAGGGTAGCATACAGGGAGCCAGCTTAACATTTATGCATTAAGCCCTGGTACAAGATCTCTGCTCAAGCCTGTATTGTCTTTAAAGCTACAGATGACCTCTTCATGGTGGGCTTTACCTGTACCTCTCGCAAAACGTGAGATTCTTGTTTCCAGTGTTAAACTGAACTTGGATTCTACAGTGCTATGGTTGAAAAGTTGCTTCTTCATCCATTAGGTTGCTTCATGAGAGAGTTACTTTTCCATGTGGGTAACCACGTGATGTCTCCATTTATCAGCTTGTTGTACCTGAAAGGTGGCATCCCAAGGGTTTTCCGTGGACAGACAATCATTGCGGGCAGACAGTGCTGCTGCTGATTTGCTAGTGAGCTTTACATTTGCAAGAGTGACTGAAAATGCTAATTCTGGTTGAGAGTTTCACTAGATCTGGCTACCACCTCTTCTTGTGTAAATAGGCCAAGCCCAGAGGCACAGCAGATTCTTTTTTGTTTTAGCTGATTTCAGTAATGGTGTGGCTGGTGCCTTTGTGACCTCTTCAAGGTATCTGTGCCTGCACTGGGCCATGAGTGTGAAAAACAGGAAACTTTTTAACTCTAGTCTTCTGTTCGGGTCTCTTGCCTTTTGCTTGTGGATGCAAAGGTGCTGGTGAGAGTATTGCAGAATTTCCCCCTCCTTGTTTTTTTGGCTAACTGCAAAGGCCAAGCGACAGCAGACAGCATTACCTGGCAGCTCTTGGTTCAGCGTAAAGTTTGGTGTATTAACGTTTCTTGCACTGAAAAGAGAGGAATCGAATAGCTGTCTGCGGACTGCCCTGAGGGTTCCAGCCTGCCCCCTAGAAGAGCACTGGCCTGTCCTGTATTTTGCTTTAAGCAGGACTTAATTTCTCCTTCCTTGATCTATTTGGCTACCATACTAGAGCACACCTCTACAGGGGACATACGGTGTAACGAAGAAGTATGGTACATGCGGGCTGCAATACAGGTTCTGCGTTAGATATCGTTCATTGCTGTATGCCGATCTCTGTTGTACAAGCACTGCAGGGCACTCTGGGGCAGGGGAAGGTATTTAAGCTCATCTCAGATATGCCATGTCATTCAGAGGGGATGGAGAGGAGAGGGAGAGCGCTGGGAGAAGCTGCAGACTGGATATCCGTTGTGACTTAACAAGTGCTGCTGTGGGCAAAGTGGCTTGGCAATACCTCAAAACCCATCTCCCCTCCCTGAAACATTCCCAGAAGCAGCTGGCCGCAGGAGCCAGCTCATGGGTTGCAGATCACAGGAAACAGCTTGCTGCAACAAACTTGGCTTCCTCTGCTCAGATGACCCTCGGCAAGGGTACGTGTCATCTGCATCAGCTCTGGGAAGTGCCTAGTGGTGGTGAGCAAGAGGAGGGGGGGTGTTGGAGGTATGAACAAAGCCCTGTCTCAGTGGGCTTCACCAGTGTTGAACCGCAGACCATGTGGAGAGCATCCCTGCAATTAACTTGTCCTGCCTCTGGATGCCTGGATTAAGGCTGGACAGCAGTATTTCCCTGAGTGTGGGTTTTTTTTTTTTTCAGTGCTGTACCTTGTTTGGTCCCAGTTCAGTTAGTGAGTGGTGGCTATGTCCCACACCCCTCCTCTCACCAGTTGCATCCTGAGTTCCCAGAGCCATGTTGCATCATGAGGAAGTACGGGAGCTGCAGAGTGCAGTGCCAGTGCCTTTCTACCCTGATGGGTGTAATACAGTGTGTGGGTAGCATGCTCTTGAGTCTTGTTGGTCTGGTTTATGGGTGTGTTGTGCTTATCTTGGAAAAATCAGTCACTAGCTCCATCGGTCTTCAGAAATATTATTGTCTTTGTCTTGGACCACTTCAATTCCATGTGGATGTCCCAGGAGAGCTGAAGGAGAGAAGTATGAAGAAGATACTTGTGTATGTGCATCAGCAGCAACTGAGAGAGGACATTTTTTTCCTGGCTAGTGTAAACCTGGTTAGCTAGGTTGCTTGCTACCACCTGCTGAATGGTACCCTTCCATGGTGGCTCTCTGGCAACTGGTGTGGACTGCGCAACTGCAGCAAATCAGGTCTCCCTGCCTCAAAGACCCCCTGGCACTGCAAAGGCATGTATGTCAGCGTCGGCAACACGTATTGCTGGATAGCTGCTTGCGCATAGAAGTAACAAGGAGAAGTTGCATCCTTGCTGAGGAGGGAATGCTGCTAGAGATATTTCTGGGGTTGTGCTGAGGTCTGAAGGTTCGTAAAGGCAGCTTGCTACCGTCCTGTGTCTGTAAGGTGCACAAAGGCTCTGGCATGGCCTCGCATCCCTCTTGCATGGCAGGGCTGTGTCAGCTCATGTGGATTGGTGTGGCTTACAGAGCAGAACGTTTACACTCCGTGACGTGCAGTTGTGGAGTCTTACTCAGATTTGGTTCCTGCTGTCTTGCTGAGACATGGTTCCTGACTCTCAGTGTTTGTACTGTTTCAAGGAAAATGTAAGATTTGCTTATGTTACTAGCTTTCAAACAGCCTAAAATAAATCTGGAATGCTTATTACTCAATGCAGTGAATGAATCCCTCTCCTCTTGAATGTGGTGCTTGGCTACAGTGCTCGCGGATTGGCTTTGCAAGCTGATCCAACGCACGAATACCAGAAGCAGCGTGCTTTGGTGCAGCGTGCTAGGGCAGAGTTCAGGATGGAAGGGGAAGTGTTATCCTTCTGCAGATGCAGTCTGGGTCTCTTCGGGCTGACATCGCATGTAACTTGCAGCTGTACGCTTAGCTGCTTCGTTAGCCTGCGGGCGGGGGTCTTAGGGTTCTGAGGTTGCAGTCTTCATGTTGCTGATGTTTCTTCTAGAACCTACCTACCCACAAACAGAAAGTTTTAATACAATTCAAAAAGCAGAAGAGGGAATGCACAGGAAAATAAACATCTATGGCAAAGATGGGGAAAGAACTGAAAAAAATGGCAAAATCTCGCTGGTTTTAAAAAGGATCCAGGAACGACTTGCATTCTGAATTCACATACTCTGTCTGCAAAACCTCACTTCCTAGATCCTTTGCCTTGAGACTTTTTAAAATGTAATTAAAACATGAATCATTTTAAAACAAATAATCAGCTTAACTATTTCTTTATAGCACTTAGCGTTTGCAACCAGCTGACTTGAAAATGCATGTGCAGAAAACAGGAGCTGTTCTGAGCAGCAATTTGAGAGGCCTAAGGAGCTGTTATCTACCTGGCTAGAACGGCTTTTGGAGACACCCTACCAGGGAGGACATCACAAGGAGGCTGGATGTTGAATATGGGTAGCGAAGTACAGAATATGGTTCAAGCTTTTTATCTGTGTCAGTGGCACTGAGAATATTGCCGCTTGGAAGAAACAGAGTGGCTGCATGTAATATTTATCTGTACTTGGTATGCTTATCTAAATCTCAACATCAGTTCTTGGCAGCTTGGATGTCTAAAATAAGACAAGTTCTGCTGTAAGGTGTGGAAGAATAGAGCTACTGAAATACAGCCCCTGAATTTGCTTGCATTGTGGTGTTTCTATGGGAGGTTTTTCTTTTCGCTGTTCAGAATGGTGTTTCTTTCGGAAACAGAGGGTGGGAAGCTGATGATTACCAAGCTGCTAGTTCACACAAGTGATGCGTCTGCCAGTGTGGTGGCACAGTCACTGCTGCTAGCCACTCCTGAATAATGTAATCATTTCCATGATAGCAGGTGAGCATGTGAGCTTTTGCAACTTGCAGAATTCTGCTTTCCCAACAGCTGAAGGTGGGTAAGGTTTAATTTTTTTTTTAATTTGTTTTTCTTTTGTGATGGGCAAGTAATATATGCCTAAATCTTCATCATCCCACTAAGAGCTGGGTGAACAGCTTTTTGCTCTGGCCTGATAAGCTTTTCTGGGTGAAAAAAAAATCATCAAGTGTTTTTAAAACACTTAGTTCCCATGCTACTTAGTTATTTTTAATGATAAAATGAGGAAAAAAAGAACTAAAGAGTTTGGGTGTGTTGTCTAGTACACCTTAAACTGGGAATTTACATCAGCTGGGAAATAGTTGCCAGCTAATGGCTTTAAAATAGTTACATGCTCAAAACATGCGTATACATTTCTGAGTGGTTTCCTTTGATTATTAAAAAAAAAAAGCAACAAAACAAAAAAAAAACAACAAAAAAAACCCACAACCCAAAAAACTGTCAAATGCACAGTTCCACTGTGGTTTGTTTGGTTTTGGGTTTTGTGTTTTTTTTAAAGTTGTTTCCTGTCACTTTCTCTGTTGCTCCATGCACCAGCATGACACAGCTGCTAGGCTCTGCTGCTTATTATTTGTACCTTGGTTCCTAGCCCTCCCAAGGGGGCAATGACCAGCAACAATCTGAATAGGCAGCAGCCCAGGGCCTTTAGAGGATGATGAGATTCAAAGCTGAGGTGCCAGGTTCAGTTCAAACCCTATAAAGACTCCAGGGAGCAGAATTGTTCCTCTAGATTGGTTTAGAAGATTCTGGGTCCTCATGTGAAGGCGGTTGTGTATGTCAGCTCAGAGGATCTGACATGACCAGTGCAAGACAAAAACCCTCATGCTTTTGGGAGCTCATTTGCCCAATGGGTGCGTAAATTGGGAGCTGGTAAACAGCTGCTTCTCTTCAAACATAGTGTGCTTGCCTGTTTTCAAAGCAAAAGAAGATGTTTAAAGGGAAGTCTACAACCGCAACCATCATCTTTGTGGTCATCTCTGTGTGCATTCCTCTGGAAATGCTAAATACGGTACCTTGTGCCTGAAGCTTAAGCACAGATTTATAGGAAAGAAGGGAGTTTTATTTTGACTGTTTCGAAACTGTGTGGCTTCCAACCTTTTTTTATTGAGATATATTTACAAGAAGTCTAGGGCCTGTGTTACTCCCTGCTGCTCTTTGTATGGCAAAATTTGGAGAGAAACACCACCTCATATGCAGTAACTTTTTCAGCCAGTCCTTCTTTGAGATTAAGATAATTTGAAATGAAAATTCTTAGTTCATTAAAAAACCCCAACCAAAACCAACAGCTTTTTTTGTACATTTTTGTACAGAAGCTAGTGCTTCTGCAGCTGCTGGGAGGTGTTATATGTGTAACTTTATTATCTCAGCAGAAGTTGGGTAAACAACGCTGTGCTAGCGTGACACATTGAAAACAGTCAAAGAAAAGCTGCTTCAGAGCACATCACTTCTGTATACAGGTAATGGGAGGAGCTACATTCTGGGTGTGTTGTCTCGTGTACCTGTATTATCGTTGTGAGGCAGGTGAGATACCGGCTCCTTAAATAACAGCTCTGGTCTTAAGCAAGCATTTCATAAGGAAGATATTTGACTCATCAGCTGCTGGGAATAGCAGCGCAGGTCCATTTTGCTTGTGGGGAAAGGGCTCCGTGGGGGAGGCGTTGTGAAGGCTTCAGCACAATTCTCTGTTTGCAACTGCCTGTGTTTTCTCTTGCGGTTGGGATGCAGCGTGGTGGTAAATTGGTTAAGCTTGGGGCATGAGGTCCTCTCCTAGGCTGCTCTGTGCAGCTTCGTGGTCCTTTTGCAGAAAAAGGAGAAAGAGACCTCATTTTGGAGTGTTGCCACCATGTCTGCTGAATCACGACCATGAAAACTGCTGAAGGGGGTCTGTTCTAAATAACAAGTGTCATATGCCAATGGTTATTTTTGGTGGTTTCAATTACAATCCTCCTTTCTCTGAGAACCGCACTGGTGTTTGTGTAAATGGATGCTGAATCGCAACAGCAAAGCCACTGAGTACCTAAGCCAAATCCAAAGAAGAGTGGACACGTTTGCAGCAATGTGCCTGCTCTTCTCAGCTGTTCCAGCCCATGACCCTCAGTCTCTTCCTTGTGTAAACAAGGATGGAAGTGGTCAGGGACGTTTTTGTTTAGGAGCAATATCAGGAGGCTTAACTGGGAAGAGGCAGCACAGAAGATGGAGCAGTGGTTAGGCTTTTCAGGCTTTGTCTCAGTGGGAAAGTATGAATGCATTTAATACTGTATTTGCACTCTTGGCTGGCAGGGACCCAGCCCTGACCACAGCGCCTGCTGATGCTGCAGGGATTGCTTTGGCTTTTAGCACACGGACGGAGGAAAAGTGCTTTTGGGAGCTTAGTAGTAGGTTGAGAAGAGCAACCTTCTTTGCCCTTTTCCCTTTTTTTTTTTTTTTTTTAATTCTTCTTTCAGCAAGACTCACTGTTTAGACATCTTGTGAATGAATGGCGGAAAGTCTTTGACTTCTGTTTTGAGGGGGAGCCAGGAGTGACTAACGTTCCTTAATCTGATTTTATTGCACATTCTTGTCTTGGATATGTTTTCCCTTTTTTCCCCAACCAGAAGAAGAAAACAATCCCTGGTGCAAGTGGCTTCTAAGCTCTGTCTTCCTGTAGCTCCACATGTAGCTCTCTGTATCCATTTGGGAACTGAGTTTGTGCATTGTTTTCATGCAAAAGATCTTTCTACAAACTGTGACTAGAATAAAAGCAGGAGGGAGTTCAGATGCTGGGAGTCTCTGGTGTCAGCCGAGGCAGGCGGCAGATAATCCCTGCTCTGTTCTGTACGTTCATTAGCATTCTAGAAATACCTGACGTGTCCGTTTCCTGATTAGGAGATCTCCAGTCAAATGCTCATTTTCTCACAGGAAACAAAGTATTCAGAATTTCTCTGGAAAAACTGAGGAATGGCTTTCCGTGTACATAACTGTGGCTTTTTTCTCATTTGCACGTGTTGCTGGCCCCTGTTTGTTAGGAACCTCTCTTCATCCTGGTAAAGCTTTTGGCACAGAAACAAAACTCACTAGCTCCCTCCCTGCACCCCCATTAATTCCAATTTCTGCCTCTTCCTTTAATTGGCAGATGTGGGAGATGGGCTTGACAGGAGTTGAGAGAGTTGAAAGTGGTTTGAAGGGGAGGGTAGTCTAAAGAAATGTGATCAAAGCCAGCTATTATCACTGAAATATGAGTGTTGCTATTGATGCTTGTTTATAGCTTGTTAAATCTTATGTGCGTGTACAGTTTCATTTTATAGGCAGATGGCTTTTAAGTAAAATAATGACTTCTCAGTGTGCTCTCCTAAAGTGAAACACTGCTTCCTTCCTTCC